>RDEW01000024.1:329004-343289 GCA_011109175.1 Dicyema japonicum | reverse complement strand
AGTCGACATGTCGATTCTGACTAAACAAAGCCTTTTTATTTTTGATAAATTTGTCCGTAGTTCGTATGACAAACTGCTTGCAAACATATCGGAAGTACGACCGTCCTTGCAAATAAGCTATCGTTTATTTACAATTGTCAAATAAAGATTCTTCCGCTGGTTATGTTGACTCGAAATGCTTCAAAAATTATATGGAGAAACGAGAACTTACATCCAGTCAGTTATGTTTAAAAGGAGTCTCGAAATTATGCTAATTGAACATAAACACGTTATGAAGGTCTCCAATGACGAGAAGATTTTTGCTACCTTTCAACTTGTAAACTAAAATGCTATGAATACATTGAACTTTAACAAAGATATTTCGATTGACTCTAATTTGGAAATGGGGAATAAAAGGGAGATGGTGGCACACTTTACTTCTAGAAGAAAGAAAAGGATTACCAAAGATCTGTGTTAAAATCCACTTAACTACCGTATTTTCCGGTGTATAAATATAAGTAAAATTCGACGGAAATTTACGATTTTATGATGTATCCTTTGTATACGCCATTTTGAATACTACTTACTTTGTAACCCTCTGATATTACGCACCGAGAGAGACTAACAACAATGAACACTCTTATAAAGTGATTTATTTTTAGTTAAGAAACAATAAATTAGAATTATAAAGTGCTTGAATAGAGTTCAAAATCCGTCTTCATCGTCACTTTTTCCAAAAGCACGTTCCACTCATTTTCGTTTAGTCTATCGTTATAAAAGGCATCTTCTTGGTCTTCTTTATCCTCAGTCTCCTCCTCTTCCCAGATAAGGTCGTCTTCTTCCCATCGAGAGCGTTGGAAATGCAGCATTTCTTAAAGGAGCGTTCCACAGTAGACAGCGACACATCACCCCACGACTGTTTAATCCATTGTTATTATTTCTAACGATGGTGTTTTTCTGGCTCCTCCTTTAGTAAACTGCTTCTCTCTTTCTATCATCCAATTACTCCAATTTTCTCTTAATCTGTCTTTGAACAGCTTGTTCAAAGAATCATCAAGTGGCTGCAAATCACTTGTTAGTCCACCAGGAAAAACGGCGACATCAGTGTTGTTTCATTTATGTTTTCTTTTGACGGAGTCCACTACATAGGCTTTGAAAGAATCCCATAGGAGAAGACTTTTCTTTTTTAACATTCCTCCAGGTCGAGAGTTCCATACTTTTTCTATCCAGATCTTGATTCCTTACTCATCCATCCTTTTGGATGATTGTAAATTACTACACCAGAAGCGAACTGTCCTTTCAGCAGAGTTTTTCTCTTAAAAACGAACGTCGGCTTCTTCTTTGTACCGTCACCTTAGTAAGAAAGAACAACAGTGAATATAGCAGCTTTTCCCTCTATTAGCACGTTTGTTTCTTGGCATCACTGTTAGCTGTGTTGCATTGCGTTTCCATTCTCTTACTAGTTTCTCATTTACGCCATACTTTCTCGAGGCAGCACAGTTGTTAGTTTCTTCGGCAAAGTTTCCAACTTGCAGTTTGAACTTCTCAGAGTATTTCATTCGTTTAGACATGGGTAAGTGTAATGATCGAATGTTTGCATAGATATCATTTTATACCATTCACTTCATAATTAGATTGATCTTTAAGAATTTTTAGTCAAATGATTGCTTGTTGAGGCAAACGCAGAGCCAACCAATGAGATACAAGAAAGGGGAGAAAATTTTCTTTGTATTCTGCACGTACCATAACTACATTCTGCAAATAAAGTTATTAGTTACCCAGAAAATAACATCCCAGAAGCAGTCATTATCAATGCTTGACGTGCGGACATTGTCGGAGTTTAGGCGAGGAGTCACGCATTCATTCAATTCCCAGTACTTCCCCCTAGTAGTCATTGTCGCTGCCTGGCTTTCGGTGTCTGTGATTGAAGCGAAAATATTTGAAATCGTTTGCTGAGGGTGCGTGTCAATGTGACGAACGCTTTATAGTGATTCAGTTTCTCGCTGTTTGATGTGCTTGACGGACTCACACCTACGCACAATGAGATGCATGAGAAACGGCGTTGGTTACCGATACATCGGGTTTTTGAAGAGTGTATAATTTCCACCACATTTGAAGTAATGAATACGATGTTGAATTTCATGAGTTAGTGTATAAGTCGAGGTCGATTTTTGATCTAATAGGTCGACTTATACAACGGCAAATACGGTATATAATTCAACTGTTTTACTTTATAGCCACTTTCTTTTGTGGAGCGACTTGCAAATTATTACACTTCAATAAGATTACTTTTTTTTCAGATTTGTTAGTGTGTCCCGCTTGTATGCTCAATTATCTTATCCGGCCCCTGGAGGTTTTTGATTTTGACATGCCTGTAGTAAATCATCTTCGGAGAATCATTTGTTTTTTCGTTTTGCAGTTGAGGTGTTAGGAATCTTTAGTTTTCAAACAGACGACCTATTCTATCGTATCGGTTCAATGATCTAAAGTGTCACCAAGGATCTACGTGATACTGGATATTTTCGAGAGCGCATCTTGATTGTTAGGGGAAACAGCCTGGCTATTCAAATGCCCTATATTAAAATTAATTTTATTGTTTTGATACAATTAGTTTATTTCATCAAAAAATCATATTTGTATTTGTTTACCTCTTAATTGAGACATTCTATTTTAGCCCAGTGATTCCGTGGCAATTATAATATCAAAAATCACCAAACTCCATTCAACGATGACAATCTGAAATATATACATGTTTAAATAAAAATGGATTAACTACGACTTCGGAGCACATTAAATGAACTGAAACTTCTTGATTATCTTCATACACTGTACTTTACGTTCAAGCACTCATTTGAAATTATTAGCAACACATAAAATCACATTAACTATCTGCTCATTACAGCTGATCCCCAATTTTTTTGTCAATTTTGGACTGGAAGAGAATAGATTCTAATAGAATGTACATTAGACACTTTTTTTGTTGAGAACTAGACCTTTCCTCACTGTCTTTAGTCGTCACCTCGTCCATGCTTTGGAGAAAAAAGAAAACAAGGCTCATCCATCATGAAGCTAAGTTGAAATTGCATGCAATAGAGGTGTGTAACAACATCAATTTTCAGACATGTTGTCTTTTGTAGTGTCCAAGGAAAGCCTCTTCGAGGTTACGTTGTCTTTGGCAAGGAAAGATTAACTGAGAACGACTGGAACTCAAATGCCACGCTACTTTTTCCTTTTCAAGGCTATAAAACCTTCCAGATAACCAACAATTTAAAAAGGTTCGTATATAAAAAAGTTCATCAAAATAAATCCCAATTAAAAATATAATTGCACGTGCAACTGATCGGTCACTCTATACAACTGATTGTTATTACAGTTTTGTTTCGAATTTGAAATAGCGCTTATAATGTTTACTCATTGTGTGATTCATTGACAGATTATCAGCTAAATGGTCGCCATATGACTCTCTCAATAAAGTTATTTCTGTTACAAATAAAATAATATCCAAATCTTTGAATTCGTGTATTTTCGAAAGTAATGTTTTGACAATGAAGATTTTGAACGGCTCTTAATACACATGAAGTGAGATGGTTATTACAGGGCGACTGTGTGGAACGCAACTACCAATGACAGAACTTCCCTAGGATCCATAAGGCTGATCCAGTGAGGAGTAAAAACATATAAGGCTTATAGCAAGAAATGGGTGGTCTGTGTTGTCATCAAGTGTACATGAAAAGCAGATTTGCGATTTTGTTTGGCAGGTTTTGTATAGGTAAGCATTTAGACCCTCGTGGTGATCGCGGCGGAGTTGGGTCAAGTTTACAAGAATTTAACGAGGAAAAGAAGATTAACTAAAATCGATACCCGATGGAGGGCGACAGAGAAACTTGTTTAATCCAATGCTTTGGATATCATTTGTTGACAACCATTCATGTATATTCTTAGAAGTAATCTCGTTTTCGGAAAAGATTTGAGGACACGTGATATCATTTTAATCATGGCATTATTTATTTTATTTTTTCTAGCTAATTAAGTTTATAAAAAATAACAAACAACTAATCAAAGTGACGGATACGCAGCATGGATAGTGGTTAGGTGTCGGGCTAAAATGACTTAGGTTACGGGTTCGATTCTTGCTACTGTTCATCTGGTGGAAGGTTCCACGCATCTACGATGCCAAAAGGCTTGACGAGTGACTCCGTCATCACTGGACTCTCACTGCGGAACTGGATAGTCAAAAAAGTCCCACACACAAGAAAAAGAAAATAGAAGTGAAGACCATTCCTTTGTTCCTCGATTAGTTAAAATTAACTGTTCTTTACTTAAATAAAGTGTGTGTCCTGCCTATGCGGAGCTAATACCACGGCTCCGTGAAAAAAACTGCTATTATTATTATACGCAGCATGGAGAAACTTACAGCCGGCAGCTACAAATCCCTTCAATGTTTTTCGACTAACCTGTTACGGCCGACACCATTTGAGGTCCTAATGAAGGGAACTGGCGCCCGAAGAACAGATTTGTTCGCTGAGTGTATAAAACATTGAGTAAAGTTGAGAAGGCTACTAAGAAAAGCCATAACTTAAGAATATCTTATTTTATGTTAAAATTGAAATTATTTGTCATTAAATATTTGTTTATTTCATTTCTCATGTCTTACATGATTGTGAGAGGGTTCAGTATATTTTGAGAAGGCTACTAAGAAAAGCCATAACTTAAGAATATCTTATTTTATGTTAAAATTGAAATTATTTGTCATTAAATATTTGTTTATTTCATTTCTCATGTCTTACATGATTGTGAGAGGGTTCAGTATATTATGCAAGTTAATCGCAAAAAAAACAGCTTAGGCATTGCAAAAAGAGATCTAGGACTTAATTACAAACATAAAGACGAATAGTTAAGAACTTTTATCCAAATTTATACAACACTGTTCAAATTGTTAATTTTTTTATTTAAATTTTATAATCAATTGAGGAATGCTCGCCAGAAAGAAAAGGGATCAACGAGATTACAAACATAAAGACGAATAGTTAAGAACTTTTATCCAAATTTATACAACACTGTTCAAATTGTTAATTTTTTTATTTAAATTTTATAATCAATTGAGGAATGCTCGCCAGAAAGAAAAGGGATCAACGAGAAGAGTTATAGCTGAGACAAAAGATTGGAATGGCCATACTCCGAGGAAACTCGTTCGCAATCCACGCAGCCGGCTTCCTCAAATGACATTTGTTTCTTTGTTAAAAAAATATTTTATTAAAAAAATAATTAATTTAATTATTAAAAATTTGAGAAGACGATATTTTTAAATAGTGATTTGTATGAGCGCCCTATTTGTAACTTTCGACTGTATGTTGTGTATCCGTACCCCTGCCACATAATCTGTACTTATATTAACAAATAATAACATACAACAACTTGTAATCATGTCCTCTGTGACAAATTACAGCACGGTTGGCATAAATCGTATTTCTTTAGAATACCACACGATATGAGGATAATTAGTAAACTTGATCAGTAGAAAATGAAGTAGTCCAGTGATATATAGAGTTATTTTGACATATTAGGTGGAGATTGCAAGCAGACGTACATAAAATGAAAACATATCTGATTAAGGATTCATCATTCTTGAAGTTATGAATAATGAAAGAACATCTGTGTAACAAAACTCAATCAAAGCAGGTGGTGCTGAATAGTCAAGACTTGGGGAAAAGATAACTGCCCTTTCAAGGAACAATGACAACAATCCTAGCATCAACATCATTAGTGGAAGGCTCCATATTTTTTTTCAATGAGAGCGTTCCTCAACTGTTTAACTCCCCTTGTAATATAAAACATAAAAATATACCTCAAATGTTTACTCTCTGTAAGCACAAATGACTGACTTAAAAAACAACAAATCTTGGATAGCGTTCTCATTCAAATTGAGGGAATAAATTAGGCACGTGCTCTGCATATTCAGCACATCCACTAAAACTGTCCCATCCATGACGTAATCTAATAATAAGTAACAAATACTATACCAGTGGCAGCAACACATGATACACGTGTGTGAGGGTGTTATTTCCTCACCTTCCAGCCATAGTGGAACACGTCTGTAAAATGCTACCCAATTAACTATGGAAGAACTGCATTAAACATTCTACTGGATCTCATCAAAAATGGAGGATCCAATGTGTCTCCTCTGCTGAGAATATTATAATAGTCACAGGTTCTTAATTATAGATAGTCGATCAAGCAGTCATCCTTAGTTCACGGATAATCTCATTCCGTAGCCTTTGGAGGAAATTTTGCGCCTACAGTTAGAGTAATAACAAACTAGTGAAACCAAGTCCTCGGGGACTTACATATCTCTGAGACCACTTTCTCCTGGGACAACTTGCACTGAGTTGCTGATAGAATTAAATAAGGAAATTACTGAAAACGTAGGTTGACGCGTGGATGAGGCATCTTTCTCCTGGGACAACTTGCACTGAGTTGCTGATAGAATTAAATAAGGAAATTACTGAAAACGTAGGTTGACGCGTGGATAAGGCATCCGATTGGGAGAGTTAGATCTGGTTTTATTTCCTTGTTTCTTTCCTCCTGACGACGTCCAATGTGTGTAAAGTGAAATAAACCAACTTGTCCAGTCTTATACTGTATAAATAAAAAGACCCATAATCGAAGGACAATCAAATCAGAGTCTACCAAATACTGTAATACCATAACTTCTAGCAGTTGGCATAAAATTGGAGACATAATTGTTATGGACATTTACAATAAGAAAGTTATATCCTTCCCGTCGATTTTCTCACCCCCGGATGATTCGGTCTTTTAGAAACGTCCAAGCTCTTTTTGAGATTGTGATTTTTTGGAGTTTGTCTACTTCATCTGCGTCTTCTAATACATATTGACATGTTTAGATCGATGTTCATTATTTATGGCAAAATTATTCATGGCTTTCTTCTAAAGGCCCCTGAGCAGAGGAGGTATGATTTCATAGACAGCACGATTCATCTGACTCCATCTGACTTTGATAAATGTATCCAAGTGCTTCGATTTAAATACTGTGTATAAGTCTTGGTTTTTGATATGTACGATTTCTCCAGAGTGTGTTTTTAGACATACGTGCAATTGAAGGGGGTTTACTGCCAGTCTCCATTATAATCCACGTCCATCTGACTTCGGTAATTGTATCCAAGTGCTTCGATTTAAATACTGTGTATAGGTCTTGGTTTTTGATAAGTACGATTTCTCAAGGGTATGTTTTTAGACATACGTGCAATTGAAGGGGGTTTACTGCCAGTCTCCATTATAATCCACGACTATCCAATAGTGGTCGAGACAGCGGGAGGAATAAGTGGAAAATCGCTTCGTTTCCTAAAGAAACTTGGACGCTTAGCTACACTAAAAAGCCACGACGCACGTGAGACCCGATGGCTACTTCAATTGATCTCTGTTGCAATCGTGAGAAGGAACGCAACGTCGATAATGTCGGCGGGGTCCACTTTGGATGGATGGCAGTTTTAAATATGATTTACTGTAATTATGGTTTTCTGATTTAAATAATCCACATGAAAATTTCAAAATATGATTTCATGATATTATTTATATTTTTTATTTATTATCATTTAATTTAACTACTTTTCTCATTTAACTTTATATATTTTTTCAACTCCACTCAATCCAGTATGACCAAAACAATTTCTCAGTTCACAAGACTACCAATAAGGGCAACCTTATTTGAGGTCATTGTGAGGAATTCGGGGGGTATGTTCACTCAAAATGGAACCGTCAGAAAATCGGTGTTATTGTAAAAGTGTCGGTTCGGGAGAGCAACAACGGGAAAAGTGAGAATATTGCTGAGAGAAGCCTGAATCACCTGATGGCGTTTTCCTTATAATTATTGTTTACCTGGTCATTTTTGGAAAAATAATAATATATTATTTGTTGCCATTTAGTTTATTTATTTTCTTATTGACTTTATATTCTTTTGTGGTAACTTAGATATTTGACTAATTCCTGTTTTCTTTGTCTACAATGGCCAGAGAAGAGGATTTAAAGTTACGGGTATTTCAAAAACTCCTCAACAATTGTTCTTGAATTCAAAATCTTTTAAAAAAAAAGTAGTATGTCCGTGCGACTGCAAATTAATTTCTGCGCCGAATAAGTGGTTTTATGAACTCGAGAATTGTAAAGCCACGATGAGATCACTGCTGCATCATTTCTGGATCACGTGATTAGTTAGTTTGGTTTTATTGTGGTGTTTAAGTGATACGGTCGTTTTCCTAGTTTCCTTACTTAAACCTGTTGGCAACCTTCCAATTTCTGAGAACATAACCAAACATTAAGACGTCCATCAAACTTTTTTAAAAGCGACATTAGTGTCCTATCTGATCTGGGAGCATTGTTTTTTGATCTTCTATAACCTTGAAATCAGTCCTCAATTAGGACGAGTTATCAATTTGGCACCAAAATTTGTAGATCCTCCGTTTGACTATACCACTATTCTCCTCTAACCTGCACTGCATCTGGATTCTCAGCCTTCTTTTTTAAGTATCATTTTAGTTATATCAGGTCTTTTTTTTCGAACTGAGTATCCTAGTGGTTGGGTTCATGGGAGTTGGCCACTGACAATCCGAGTTCTTCGAACATCTCGAGCAGAGTGTCCTCTCACCCATTGTTGGTTTTCGAAAACCATCCGAGGCCTTTGATAGAGGGGGTACTTGACATAGCTAACTGCATTTCATTTGACAGACCTCGCTTTATATTGAAGAGAAACAACTAAACATAGATATAACATCATTATAAATCTCGCATGAAACTACATACCTGATAGACACTAATTCCCTATGCGGCCTTCTTCCGCTTTTCTTCAAATAGACATTAATTCCCTATGCTGTTATTATTTAATAAAAAAAATTAATTTCTATATTTATCTCAAGCGATAAATTAATTTTCAATTTTTATCGAAAAATAAGCAAACTGTAACCACCTAGGCTCGTGACATAATATTATAAGACTGTTTTTCATCGCAAAAAGTGGTGAACTTTTTTATAGATGAAATATACGTGCCAAAAAGTATGTCGACATTTAATAAAGTAGTCTTTATAATGAACTTTTTAATTTAATCCAAGGTGTGGACACAAGGGGAACGTCTGCATGTAAAGACCAAAAAGTATGTCGACATTTAATAAAGTAGTCTTTATACTGAACTTTTAAATTTAATCCAAGGTGGGGAAACAAGGGGAACGTCTGCATGTAAAGACCAAATTCACTCTTCAATAATACAGATTTTTGCTTCTTAAGAGAGGTCGAGAAGTAGGTCCCCTCTTCCATTTTTATCACACGTCCTACCGCCGCGGAAACGTAAATTAATCTCCAAAATCGCATTTTAACTGTAATATAAAAAATCACAATTTCGAGCTCTTCTTTCAAGAACCCGCCCACGTGGATATCATGACAATATGATATTACACGAGAAAAGTTGAATGAGGATAGTTCTACAGCAGGGGCGGCAAACCGATGATCGCATCGGGATTTTTTGTCGATCGCAATCGATTGATTTTTAACAATACAATGCAAGGAAAAGTTAGTTTTCTGTGTTATATATAAAATAAAAAAAATCCATGAGTTAACTGTCAAGGAAGAATTATTTTCAATAATTTTATGTATCTATAATTCTTTCGACAAGTTTGGAAATCAAAATGGACTTTTTCCATTTTGTCATAAAGACGTTCATTACCCGATTTTTTTTCACATATCATTGCATCATTCACCAACATGCATTATGTAGAAAAATGTTAAATTTTAACTATGTTATCCTTTAAAACTATTAATTCTATTCTTGATAAGGCCTTACAAAGAAGATAATTTTGAATTTTTCTAGAACAAGTCGATGCTATGGCGATCTACCTTTGCACTGTGACACAAGATAGTTAAGCAAGGGATTAATTCTCACTTTTCAGAGAATAAAACAATATATTAAAGAATTTTCAAAAGAAAAATAAGGATTGGCATTTTCTTTAAATCATGATTGACTTTTAAACTTGGCATTTTTACTGATTCTGCCACAAAACTGAATGAACTAAATTTGGAACTACAGGGCAACAATAAATATATTCTCGATATGATCAATAAATTCTTCCAAAATGAAGTTAGAATTCCAAAATGAGTTTAGCAGACTGCTGTTCCATCCACATGAGTTTAAGATACAATAATGTGTTCGATGCTGTCTCCCATGTATAACAGATGACAACCTTGGGGATTGCATGAGAATAGCTGTATTCTAGGCAATTATTATTCAATAATATAAGTTTTTTTCCAATTTAACAAATCTGCTTCCTACACCAGAAGACACTACGGCTTTACGGATTCGAATTGATACAACCATTGACACTCCCTCTAGGAGTCGTCGATACAAAGGAATAGCTACTGATCCATCTAGTTCTGTAAAGTGTCAGGGATTCCACTATGTTTATCCATAACGAATTTTTTCATTGCTCAGATAAAAAAAATTAAAGTAATTTCGATGGAATTTGGCAAACATTTATTAATGTCTTGCAACCTTAAATATAGAATTTGACTGGAGAAGATTGAAATCTAGTCTTATATGCTGGTGTTAACATTCTCAGGTGATCAATTCTTTCAGGAGCTTTGGTTTCTCTACATTTTGTTGCTTTGTTTATTTTCCCAAATTGTATTTTTCACTGTCAATCCAGATATTCTGCTTAATCTTTTCCTTGCTATCGTAGTCAACAAGGGACTAATATTTAAAATGAAATTGATACCAAAGAAAAAGTTCTCATGTTGGTTATTTTTGAATACAACAAGAATTCAGGAATGGTAGAAAATACTCGAGATTCTGATAGTAATAATGGTTCCAATTAATGAGACAAAAGTCGGTTATTTATTCATTTTAGGCCAAGACTCGGAATGTTCGTCATATTGTTCACGTTTTCACTTAAAAACAAGTAAATTGAATTTTTGTAAACTCATATTTCGAATATTCTGCTTTAAATTTCCTAAAAATAAATATTTAAAAAACTTCATTTGATAAGCATTCTATCACTTTCAAAAGCTGGTCGGGGAATCGCAGGAGATGTACAGTACTTTTTTATTATATTGATCCCATAAAACAAGGATATGGTCACTTTCATAACCACCAGAAGTCATTGGGGGATCTATTATATAATCTACAAAATATTGAACGTCTCCTCGGTGGTATATATTATCAGCTTCTTGATTGTCACATTTCAGAATGAGGAAAAACAGATTAAAGGAACTGTTAACTTGATAAGAATATAGTGAACGAAAAATATTATTTCAATGTAATTCATAGAGTACGCCCTCACTGGGAGCCAACCAAACTGTATTTCAATAATGGTTAATATCAACACTGGTTTCAAAGACAGTATCTCGTCTTGGAGTCATGATTGCCAACACTGTTATTTTGGCGCTGCAAGTTCGCTTGTGACTCAATGTAGCAGCGAGAATAGAGTCCTCGGGAAATATTTGACTTTGTTATCATTGTGGGGAGTTGATATTATCATAGAGTTGATTGTTCATATTCGCTTTATTTTACAAGAAAAAAGTTTCTATTAATTTTTGTAGACTGTTTTGTGAAATGAACTCATTAAATTCAAGTAAGATTATTAGTCACTCTTTAATATTGGAATTTCTATTGCAATGCTGTTCTTCATTTATGCAATTACAAGCATTCAGTTGTCTTGAATGACTACTCAGATTAACATCAATAATAATTCTCAGTCCTTTAATGTGTAATTTTACTATTTAAGTATATTCCTTATAAATTTGTATATCTGTCACTGGAGATGATTGCCAGGAGATTATGTTGGATTGTATATTGAAAGACATATTAATGAGTTAATAATCCAAATAGCTGTGGTTCACTCTTTGCCTATAGTTCTTTTACCATTTCTTTTTTCCTCATTTTTTCATATTTCAGGAGATTAATTTTTCTGTACCAGCCATAATAGACGTTTTTGATCACAGGACACAAGATTGTTCAATTTTTAGTAAAAAAACTGATGGTGAATTTGTTAAACTGGTGTTTATGTGATGAGTAGAGGATTGATTAGCATATTTAATTGGTCAGTCATCTAAGACAATCTCCACTATTCGGATTTGGTATGCTATGTCCTCAAGATACGCCTGTAAGGTGTTTATTATCAGTTATCCCAGAAATTAGTAGCAATGAATGTTTTATTACTAAGTGATAGGACTGTCAAGATAATGCTACATTATTTGCCTTTGTAAGGACCTCCTTGAAGGTTAGAGAGACCGTCAATGTATTTTTATGAGTTTATTATTGGTGTATTAATGTTATGACTTATTTTTATTATTATTTAAAGCACTCCCGAGAAGTCATAAAATTAATCAAGCCTCCCTTGTGCCGTATTTCTAGCCATCCTCTCTATCAGCCTCTTCCAGGACCCTCTACTTCGTGCCAGTTCCCTTAAGGTATCTAGGTCGTCTGCGGAAGTGAGCTTCAGTCCCACAGCCGACAGGTCTCCATTCAAAATAGTTGGGAGTGTGATTCTTGGTCTTCCACGGAAACCGGCTCCCGTATGCATTAGGTAGTTTTCCATGGCGATATTCGCGGGTACTTGAGCATTAGACGTAAGATATGTCCAAAGAGACTCCATCTTGATCTGAAGATCTCCTCGGATAGTATACCAGATTTGCACTTCGAGTAGAGGTCATTGTTTGAGATCTTCTTAGGCCACTTGATCTTGATTACTGATTTCAATTGTGTCCTGTGGAAAGCGTCAAGACGGTCCATCTCTTGTTTAGAGATTCCCCAAGTGCCTGAATTGTAGGTCAGGACGGGGATGACAAAAGCCTTAAATATTCTGACTACATAATATTAAAAATATAGAAAATCACAAAAATCGAATTTTTATACAACATTGTCAATAAATTAGTTATTTTCACAATAAATTCAAAATTCAAAGTTTTGGAAACTTGCATTGTAGGTCATGACACTTGGTATCATTATTTCATCAAAAATTGTTAAAACTCAAAGCTTTATTATTTGGTGCTTGGGGGATCTTAGGTTCAGACAAGTATGACAGTCTTAAATATGTAAAAATACGTAATTCAAAAAATTTTGGGCAAATGGGATTATATCTGAAAAGTTCATTTCCTCGCGCACACTCAAAAAAAGTTATAATTATAAGTGATATGGACGACAAAACAGACACCATGAATTAATTTTAAAGGTTAAATGTTAATAAAATACAACTAAGAACGTCACAAAAACGTCTACTTAACTTAAAAAATTAAATTCAATCCGTTTTGATTTACCGTTTCAAAAATATTAATAAAATTTAATTAATTATTCAAAAATTAATCATCAAAACTATAAGAAATAACTAAGTGATTTATCCTTTTCAACTAATTCTCTTCTTCTTTGCCCCTTGGCACGACGATACTGATTGATTCGTTCCCGTTAGAGTGTGAGTTTTCTGAAATCATCCAGGAAAGTCATTCCATATGTGTCCTCTATGCGTATACTCTCCAAGGTTTTCTTATTGACGGTTGATTGAATATATGCTCAAGTTGGCGCCTTAACCTTCAGGGAATTATGATAATGTTTTTAGAATTTGCTCACAATACCATCCATCTACGTTACTAAGATTGGTACAATATTAACTTTAGCATTGGGATAGATGCCAATTCACTGGCAAGAAGTCATATTTTTGTAGCTTTTCGACCTCGACATGTTTCAATGCTGTTGAAAGGCGTTTACCATTTCGATAAGCGTAATTAAATCCCTCCTTTTGTCTTGTACAAAGATATCTGGTTTGTTGTTTTGAACTTTCGTATCTGTGCTAATTGCTGTATCCACTCAAATCTAGAATTTGAAATGCAAAATCCTGGATGAGAAATATAACCAAAAGATAAATAAGGAAAATCCTAAATTATATCCAAAAAATACAATTAGTTTTACCAAAGACATTTCACCAAGCCCTGAATGCTTTAACCAAAAAATACAATTGTATATGGTGAACAGATTGGTTTATGAGAAAAAGAGCTAGCTGAATAAGGAAAATTCAATGACGCCAAAAGATGGAAAAAAAGAAATTTTAAACTAATTATCAATAACAGAACATGGCTCCGCGTGTCAAATTATGGCTACGACCGATTGTTTTTGTTTTTACCAATTTACGACCGATTGTTTCGTAATCATCTTTTAAGCAAATTGGTTGTGTATTTCTGGGTCTGCCTCGAAATCCGTCACTTCCGGCGCAGTAGAAATATTCTTCCATTATCCTGTTACACGCCGTAGTCGGGTCCAGACA
>RDEW01000024.1:309789-327940 GCA_011109175.1 Dicyema japonicum | reverse complement strand
GTTGGGGCATATACATTTATGATGGAGATCACTGAGTTGAGTTTGTTTCCGCATTTGATTTGTAACACCGCGACACGGTCAGATACTGCCTATACTCTTGAGACACAGTGAAACAAGTGCCGATGAACAGCAAATCCGAGCCCATAGTGCCTGCAGTCTGGTGTGAGGGTCAAAAGGTAAAAATTCTGAAACAGTTCTGCAGATTGTTCGGTTATTTTCGTCTCTTGCAAACAACAGACAGAGATGTTGTATTTACTCAGATCACGCGCCAATTGTTGTTTTTTGTAGCACTGATTGAGGCCTCGGCAGTTGAGGGATCCAAGAGTGAGGGGAGAAACTGGTAAGCAATACGAAGAAGACATAGTGCAAGTAGAGGGACGTCACCACCTCAACCAAAAAAAGTTCGACTCGTAGTACAATAAAAGAAATTTTAGTTATTTTAGATTTTACAAAAAGTATGAAAAATTTAAATTAGAAAACACGCTTTTCTAGTGGGACCACGTTAGATTTATAAATTTAATAAAAAATAGCTTCTTGCAAGCAGATCTATTAAAATAAATACATAAAAATAATCAATATTTAATTCTACGTCTAATTATATAAGCAAATCTTCACTATCCATTTAAATTAGTAAAAAAGGTCTTTAGCTAGTTCTCTGGGTTTTTGCAGACAAACCTCTATAACTTTTTAATACAATTTCTCACCCACATTGACTCTAACAGGAATTCACCCTTTTTCCTGAACCATCACAAAAGTTCATGTATCTCCCTCTAGCTGGGTCCGATCTCCCCGAAAATTTAAAACCTCTTTTATCACTTAAGTATATACGTCCTCTGAAAAAATTAGCTTGATCCGTCCCGTAGTTTGGAAGATCCGGTATCCCTCAAACAATTTTGATTATTTTGAAATCATCGACTATGTTAAGCAAATTACTCAAGATTTTAAAGGTTTCGGGACTGACTTGAAATTTCTTAAAATCTTTATAAAACTAATTAAGTTTACTTACATTATTTAAAACACAGTATAACTTATTAAACATTTTCGAGTACATGGGTTTTTCAGTTACCCTTTATAAAAGTCCACATATTTAGACCAAACTTCCTTAGAAGTAAGCTATTGACCTGAAAAGTGCTCTCAAAAAGAGAAAGAGTATAAGTGCTCTCAAAAGCACTCAAAGACAAACTGATATTCTTGCCACGGTTTATGAACAATTTATCTGACCCACGATGACGTATAAAGAGTATCACCAACAGTATTCTGTCAATGCTCTCAGAAAAACCAAATCTGTAAAGTTCAAACTGGAAGAAAGTCTAATGGGGACTGGTGGAGCCAGGCACGAATACATGAAGGTGGTTCAGAACAGAGGAACAGCTCCAATACAAGGAGTGTCTTCCTCCTTAGGCCTGCGCTATTAAGTAAAGCCAGGATTTCACAACATCTCCGGGGGTTCTGAGACTAGTAACATTGACGTGGAAGTGGAAGAACTCTTTCAGCCCACTTTAACATAGAAGTGGCAGCGATGGTTATGAATATTTGTGAGAAGTACATTTTAGTAACATTATTTAATATTTGTTAGTTTGTCGTTCAAGGTCGTATAAATATCTCAAAAGACTGCATAATGCTGTTGTACTTTGTTATTCTACAGTTGGAGAACTCCAGTGATGTCAAAATACAAACTTTCCACTTAATTCGGAGAGTTGCTTACCAAATATTGATTTCATGTGAGTTTAGTTGATGTTCTTTTGTTCTTAGAGTGTTACTGATTTCAGCATCAATAAGAGGGCATCCAAGTATTTCCAATTGTTCTGATTTGGTTTCTGTGGCTTTCGGAATGATCTTTCTGAACATACCAAGGATCAGATCCCATTCAGGCTGCGGAACTCCAAAATTGGTAACTTCACACTTATTAGTGTTTAGAGTTAGGCATAGGGATTCCAATTGTACTATCAGACTTTTCAAACAATCTAGTACATCCTTCGGATGGCCGCCCATGGTGCAATCATCCAAATACCATACTCTCAGAGAAGTGGAACAATATCCTGCGATACGGGCAATTCCCAGGCTGATCAAGGCAAACCCCAATAGGTCTCCTTTTTGGATTTCAGAAGACGATGGAATGTAATATTGGCCGTGTATCAAACTGGATGGTTTTCCGTACGAGCTATGAATATAGCTGTACACTGATGGGTAGTATGTGAAGCAATCCTGTAGAATTGTATCACGTCGTATCGAGTTGAAGGCATTTTTAATGTCAATTTTGACGATTACGTGAGGAATGTTTACGTTCTTTTCGGTGAATGTTCGGACAGCATGAACTGCCGCTTCACAACCCCCCGGTGTGCCGACCCCTATTTGGGTTGGTTGCAGCTGTGTTTTCAGCGTAGGTAGGATTGCTCTGCATACAAGCTTTGATGCCAACCGACGGAAGACCATTCCGACTGCAATAGGGCGTATTCCACCTCCCTTCTTGTCGAATGCGATTAACTTTGCAGAAAACATTACGTGTCGAATTGTTTCTGGTAGTGTCCCTGATAGCATCCTGTTCATTAGTTTGGTGATAGCCAACACGAGCCGGACCCCAGAGTTGCCCGTGTTATGAGCAATGAGATCTTTGATGTGACCCGGACGGAGCCCATCTAGTCCCCCACTGCTACTCGGGACGAAAGAGAGGATACCATCTTTTACGTCCTCTTCAGAGACAAGCAGATTGGGTAATTGTCCTGGGCAAGGGGGAACCCGGTGGTCGTTGGGAAGACTTGGGTGTCGCTCAACAAGTGATGCGTAGGACTGTTCGGACGGCTCAATTATACATTGTTGATCTGCAAGGATCCTCACCGCAGCACGGATACCACCTTCCGAAAGTTTTCGACGGATCGCGCTTCTTAATCTCTGAGTGTCCGAGATAGTCGATGTTGGCTTCTCATGGTTTTGAAATTTGTAGATGAGCTTTTCTGAGTGCCAATAGGTTTTTTGAGAAGAATGTGTGGACATTTTCCTTTACTAATGACGTAAGTGATTTCTCCTCTATCCCCCTCCTATGGGGTATGCATAGTGTGAATGGAGCAAAGCAAAATAATCGTACCCAATCATCAGAGTCGTCCGAAGAAACTGCCCTTTCAATACACTCACATAGGCAGTCCGCGACAGATATACGGGCAGCTTTGGGGATCCTAATCAGGAGTCTTCGTGTGTGTGTCAGGTTGGAGATCAATTCAAGTATTTCCTGATGGTCTAGTGGAACATGTTCAGAAGGGTAGCGTAGGGAAGAGTTTGTCGTATTATCTGGTAGGAGACAAGATCGACAGTGCCAATCGGAAATGGCAGCCAGGGCTCTTTTAGTCATTCCGGCACAGGACATGTGGAAGCCATACGAACATGCTGTGCAATGGATCATCCGCTTTCTTTTGTTCATTATGTTGCACTTTGTGCAGATCTCATATTCTTTTACAGTTTTCTGCATGTTCTTTTCTGATTTTCCTTTCTTATTCTTTTCTTATCCTCTTTTTTTAGCAACACAACGAGAACAGACGACACAACGTGTTTTTGTCAGACGACAAATTCGTTTCTTGACTGATGAATTTTTAGTTTCTAAGACTTTGATTACATCTTGGATACAAGATGAAATTCTTCCAATTTCTCCCTTTTTTGATTTTCGAAATACATATCCACACAGCATTTTTCTGGTTTCTTAGTCATAACTTTGGATGAATTTTTAGTTTCTAAGACTTTGATTACATCTTGGATACAAGATGAAATTCTTCCAATTTCTCCCTTTTTTGATTTTCGAAATACATATCCACACAGCATTTTTCTGGTTTCTTCGTCATTACTTTGGTTTGATTTCTGCTCTCCAATTGTTTGGATTTGTACCATTCTCTTCTTCAATTCAATCAGTTTCAACTCAATATGAATTTACAGGAGGATTAGATTTCATATATTCATAGATCGCTGAATTAATTCCTCCTAAAAGATCCTTTTTAAAGAGCTGGTGAGTGATTTTCTTAGTTGGTTTCCGTAAATCACGAGGAATCAATTTAATTTTCCCAATTTGTAGAGAAAATTCGTTATAGCATCTTGTAATGTTGGAAATTTCGGTTGAAGGGTTTAGGAAAATTTTATCTATAAAAAATCTGCTCTTCTTTCTTATTTTTGAATTTGAAACTAATTTATTGCATGAAAATTTATTATTAGAAGCTTTGGTTATAATTGGCCATCCACCACGGGGAATTCTATCAAACCTTCTATGAGCAAATTGGACTACTTCATTGATCCACTCAACTTTATCTCCCTGCTTTACTTGGTTAGCAATTGCCAGGAGATATAGTAGTTTGGAAGAGAGATCAGGTTGTGCATCCGGAGGAGATTCATTAATAATTTCCTGGGTTTCATGGATCCATAGGACCACTTTCTCTACGTTCTTATTGGTTTTTTCATCAATAATTTTCGTAGATAGGTCCTTGGAACTTGCTTCACAAACATTAGCTGAAACAAACATGACCACACCACAAGATTTTGAATCTTTTTCTAGTGAAATAAAATATATTTATTTAAGTTATATTAAAAAATTAAATTAAAAAATGAGCTTACTGCCCCGCCCCCCAAAAAACAGTAACAGGGAAAAACCTGGTAACATTCTATTTTTTTAAATACTCAACAACTAAATATTATTTGGTTAAAATTAAAGTTATAATAAATATTTATAAATATATTTCCTAAAATGGCGATTTTGAAGATACGTCAATGTTTGTAAAAATTGTATTTCAATACATCATTACTATTTATAAAAACATGAGATAGATTTTTTTTAATTTTTATGAGTTCAACCTACCAGAAAATTCCAGTCATGTGAGCACATTGTTTATAATGAAGATGATAATGATAAAGACAACCTTACTATAGCAAGCGAAAAGGCATGCAAGAATCTACATATTTTTGTGATTTTTAGTCTAAGTAAGTTCTTTCACAAACGTATAAAAATGTTGTCTGATTTTGTCATCATCTGTCTATTAACTTTTCTTTAATTTCGTTCTAAGATCTCTTACTGCGCCAAAAAATGCTCAAATATGTCTGCATTTTTTACAGCTTTGTTTTTTATCTTTCTAGCGTAAACTTTTCTTATAATTTAACCCGAAGGCCATAATTTTGTAAGTTAATGTTTTTTATATATTTTCGTCTGCGGGGATCACGCAGCAAATCATTATTGTTAGTGAATTCACTTCAAATATTCGGAGTCGAATGACTCTAGTGTGAAGAGATCATTCGTCATGTGTAAAATAGAGATAATAATTCAAGAAACACGTCACCAGCTTAACCAACTTAAGGTTTAAATGACGAAACTTTCAATATTCTAATACTCTTTAAATCTCTATATGGCACGTTGACTATTTATTGTTCGGAGAGCTCATTAATTACGCTTCCAAGTACTAGAAGGACACTATTTATGTGGATTGATTCTATTAGTAGAAGTCTATTGTTTCCTGTATTATTTACTCGTTCTGATCCTGCCAAGTCAACAAAATTCATTTTTAGGACAAAATATTGTATGTCGCAGTCTCTACCTCCAAAACAGTCCATTTATGTAAAGCGGAAATAATAAATCAATTTTATTATTTTTCTATTTTTTAAATTATTTTGTATTTTTAAAGTTTAAGTGTAAACTATATATCACTAAATTAATTGATGCTGGAATCTTGAGTCATCTAGAGAATCGAATTTCTACACGATCAGGAGACCTTCAAGAGCGCTGCTGGTTTGTTTGAGCGAATCTCGCTCGTCATCCTGAGAGGGAATAGTCACGCAGTCTGGGCATCCGCTATTTGACCATTTGCTAACTTTTCTTTCCTAAATAAATTTTTAATATCTTTGTTTTAATTTATCAATGAAAGAAATTTTACTTTCAAACAAATTTTATTTAAAAGTTACTTTTAAATATTTGCTAAAACAACAAAGAAAAGAGAGTTTGAAATAATTTTAAAAATAATTTAAAAATAATTATTTTAAATATTCAAATGGATGATTTGTTTGATCTGTGATGACGAAAAACATTAAGATTAAAAGGAGACAAGTAATAATTAAAATATAAGTAAATAGACCTATCGATAGTTAACAAAAAATACAGCAAAAACTTGAAACAGATTCGAAAAGGCACCACAAAAACCATACATAGTGGCGCATGGTATATCTTTATGCAAATGACCACAGGCAGGTTGAGACTTATCAAAAGCGTAAATGTAATCCAGTCATCCTTCAACGTCACTCTAAAACTACGACCAAACCAAAATCTACATTCAATCGACAACGATAAAACTGTTCATGGCAAAATTCACGAGCTTGGTATTTAAAAATTTTTAATCTCTTAGGAGAAAGACCTGATGAAGAAGAGATATTTACATCTGTCATGATCCATCATATAATTGCGCTGAAAACTGGATATGGCAAATATAAAATCAGAGCGTTGTGAAGATTGCTGATATTTACACTGAAAATGAGATATGGTGTCTTGTTTTGAGAATGTACTCGTCTTTTTACTTTTTAGCATAAAATGGCCATGTTTGGTAATAATGGAATTTTTGTGACATATTCGGGCTTAGACAGTGACCCCGTGAATCAAAACTGAATTTAGTTGGAGGTAAGGGTATAAAGTATACTGCAAAAACTAACAAAGCTGCAAACAAAGCAAACTGAGCTGTTATACGGTATCCTAAGAAAATAATCACTTACAGACTCGTCCTTTTATTGTAACAATATTTCGCTTATATTTAAGGAACCAATACAACCCTTAAACCCAAAATAACTAGTAAGTTTTTAAACTAAAGTTTATTGACAACTGTAAATTTTATATAATCTATCAGTTTCGGAATATAATTTGTATTTTCTAAACTGTGTTAAATAAAAAATACATCGAAATGGCGACATAATCCCAAGCTCCTCATAGAAATCCAGTAATGATTCCTGAAAATTTAATAATTAGATACACCTTTTAGACATTCTGATTCTGACTTTCGTTTTTCCGTACTTGAAGAATTTTATAAATATGAAGTCGAATTTATGGACACTTCCATAATAGTAGATTTTAAGGTAGTCATTGTTAAATTACTCGGTGTGGTCGATCCGGAGTTATTTTTAATATAGTTAGAATTCGTTGACGAATTGTACAGTGGGGTCTGAGTATTCATGCTAGTTGTTGTCAAATTATTAAGAGTGGGTTCACTAGTTTTTTCAGTAGGTATAGCTATATCAATGTACTAAAAACCTGCCTGGCACATAAATCCATTAGATCGTGCATCGAATTTACAATTACAAAAGTCCATTCTTTAAAACATACTCCATATAGACAAATACAATATCCAAATGGATGGCGTTTATTTGATCCAAAATTCTTGTATTCCAAAACATCTCCTTAAAAGTTTAAATTTTAAATGTCTACCATTGTGCATCCATTTATTATTTTCGTAATAACCAGCTATAAAAAAAGAAAATAAGATGGAAACAACCATTCTATTAACAATTCACTGAAAAGGTTTGAAATTTCATTCGAATAAATTATTGCCTGAAATGATATTAAAGATTACAATTTCCCCTCCTATAATTCCACAAAATTGTTTGGCTTTGTAATAATTTAAATCTGAAAGTAAAATACGATAGCATATTCCATTATATTCCAACTTATAATAATCAGATCCGAATTGATCAATTGCCTTCGGTGAAAGGAGTTAAGATTTTTGGTTTCTGAGAACGAGGTCCCCCAGCAGGAAGAGTTATATAGCAGGACCGGCTTCACGAAAGCATTAGAGGCGCAAACGAATCGCGAGCGTTACCGGTCTGTTAGCCAACCAATCTGTCTTCATCCTATTCAGTGCGACCGTCGATAGTACTATCCTCCAGGTGATGTTCTCACTGTCCCCGAGTTTTCTGGAACGTCCCCATTCTTCTTCAATTCTTGATCTCGTACGTACGAATTCCACAATTTCTGTTTTAGTATTCACAGTTTTCTGTTTTAGTATTCACCGTAAGAAACCATTTCCCAAGCTCTGCAGGGGCAACGTCAAGTATCCGCCTCAAAGCTGCTTTATTTTCCGATTCGAAATCCACATCATCAGCGTATATAATTTAGGTAATTTGGCCATTATAAAAACTTCTAAGACCACGCAGTGCTGCCTCCAGGTGACCACACAAGCAAAGTGGAAAGAGAGTCACCCTGGGGTACCCACAGTCGTCGACAAATTTCTGGAATACGTACTCCCAACTCGTACCATAAGTTTTGTGTTCGACAATCCCTATTAAGGAATCCTCGAGAAACATCAATAAGCTTTCCTCGCCGAATTGTGTTTAAAAGCTCTTGACATGTCGATAACCAAAATTGTAGTCGCACTCTCAAATCTTTGGTAAGTGGCACAACGCTACCAATGGCCCCAAACCTAATCAGTGGTAGATCTGTCTGTCCTGAATCCACTGTGGCTCGATGACAGGAATTCATTCACAGGCTCTTGCACACGATCTAGCACCACTAGAGCAAGGACTTTTCTTAGCAAATTGAGAAGGATGACTTGGTCATGTTTAACACAGTGCCCGCCCTCTTATTTGGTTTTTGAATCGGCACCAGAATTCATTTCCCCAACGGAAGAAGGTCGTTAGTTGCAAACATTTCGTTTTATACTTTGGTCACGATTTCCATCAAGATTTTTGGGCCGTACTTCAGTATTCAGCATCTATGTTATCCGTACCTTGTGCGGCCGCTTACCAATGTGTTCGTCTGCAGCCATGTGAATTCTTTCCATTGTATGCATCCAAGTGACTCCCGGTGGAATACCTGTATGCTTTTTGATTATGTTCCATAGATTATCGATGGATTTTTCGAGTGAAGTGTGAAAAACATAATCTCTTAACTAGGTATCCTTTCCGTATAACCTGAGATGGCTTTGTTCCTGAAGTGCGTGCAATGCGACTTGTAATGTCAAACAGGGTTACGACGATCTTGTGGTTAATTTCTACGACGGCACCTCCGTATTACATCGAGTCCTGTAATAGTGTACTATCTTTCTGTCGGTAAAGAATGTAATCAATCTGATTGTAAATCATCACATAACTCCCATATTCATTTCTTCTGAAGCTCGACCAGGTAGTCTTATATCGTGCAGCTTGCGCAAACGCAGTGTTACACAAAAAGTAGACCAAATTCCCGGCAGAAATTTATCATCAAAGCCCCCCGCAGGTTCCTGATCCATCTTCCGTGTCTTCCGATGGTCGACTCATGTTCATGACGTACTCCTGCATTAGCATTCCGATCTCCGGAAATGAAGACTAGAAAAGACGATTCCAGTTCGTCGAATCTTTGGCCCGTCCACTGTAAGGTGCATAAACATTTATAATTGAGATATAAGGGCTCTTGACGTGCGTTTGACCCCAACTC
This sequence comes from Dicyema japonicum, assembly GCA_011109175.1. NCBI lineage: Eukaryota > Metazoa > Dicyemida > Rhombozoa > Dicyemidae > Dicyema > Dicyema japonicum. The sequence goes on along the minus strand of RDEW01000024.1, from coordinate 318,531 downwards.
GTATTTGAACATTCCATCTCCGACGGATCCCACGAACAAATTTCATGTGCACGGCAAATCCCTGTCTATAGTGTCTTGATGACGTTGATAGTAAAATTAGTCTATAGTCTCCATCTAGCTCGTTCATTCCAGCCTGTACTTTTTTCTCTTGTAGGGATCTCACGTCTCCACCAAATCTCCCCAGATCCGAACACAACAGGTTTCTTTTACACTCCTTGCTGATCCCTCCTTCAAGAGCACGCATGACAATGTTGTTCATAGAAGTGTAGTGGGATGCTCTGTCCGAACTCCTTTTGCACGAAAGCAGATGCATCCTTTTGACATCGACGATCTTACCACAACGACATTGGTGTTCGATGCAAACATAAACTCACAGGAGTTGTGCGATCCCATTCCGAATAAAGTCATCGTCCAAATGGGTCCCCAGGAGGGAACATGGGAATGCATCCAGCCACGCTCTGCTCCCATGGTTGGCGGCAGATACGAGGTATGCAAAACGATGCTTGTTGGCATCACACTTTAGCACGTCGATGATATTCTTGGAGTAGATCTCATCCCATTTTCGTTGGCTCAAAGGATTGTTTGGCATATCCAAACCAGTTTCCGTCATTCACGACGAGCTTCGTCAAAGACTTTTTCCCAAGAAAGTCCAATTGGAAAGCGTAGGATTTTTTGCACCAAAAGACTTCCACTTGAGAGCGATGACACATATACTGGAAAGGTGATCTCCAGCGCCGACCTGAGACCCGTGCCTCCGAGGCGTGCATGAAACTTGCATTAATTCCAACTAGGCACGTCAAAGTGGATGTTTAGAAGCAATTCAGCTAATTTTCCCGATATCCTATCCAGTGACAAGAGGATGTCACAAAAGAACTTTAAATGAACAAAAGAACGTTATGAAACCAAGAAAGTTGTATTTATTGTCTTATAGCATCAAGTCAGGAGTGATAAGTCATTCTTATCATTCCGAAACAAATGGCTACAGGCTATTTTTTGGAGGAAAACGAAATTTTGAATTAAAGAATGGATTAGGGGGTATTTGAGAAGGAGTTAGGGTGTATTAGAGAATGGATTAGAGTGATTTATAGAAGGGATAGTTTGAATTATATTTAAGTTAGGGTCAATTAGAGAATGGATTAGGGTGAAATAGAGCATCAGTTGGTTCCATGTATTATAAAGTTATTTTATTGACAGAATACGATGTTCGAACTCTATCTAATCTGACTTGTAATTTTTATGTATAAATTCTCTTTTTATTTTTGAAATTAAAACATTAAAAAAATACTTAATTAAAAGCAATTCAAATTTTATTATACATAATTCAAATATGAATTTTTTAGGTGACAATCGTTATGTTTGACACCACACGTTGAAAATATTCTTTGAAATGCGAGAAGAAACAGAACGTATTGTAAATTTTATAGAGAATATGGAAGATTGGTACTCACCGTTCATGATGAACGTTCACAAACAGTACATTGAGCCATGTTTCTCATTTCCATGCGCTTAGTGAGTACCGTATCTTGGATAAATATGAGAAAAAATGAGGAAATCCAAAAGAGGACTTACAGAGTAACGGAGCGTTGGATTGTGAATATCACCGAACTGGACCTACGTTTCTGGAGGACCTTATGATACTATATTCCAGATGACGGGAATGTGGCTCAGTCAGCCTTCCTGTAAGTTCATGCGCGTGCACGAGAAAAGAACACCGGGTGAAAATAAGGTCGCTGTTAGACTGCATCAGGATCACGTGATAATTTGTTTGGTTTTACCGCGGGCTTGGGAAGTTAAACAAACAAGGTACCATTTTTGCCACACATTTTTTTACTAGGCGTCTACCTCGTCTTTTCTATGTGCATCCGTTCGTAGATCTTTTAGTATTCTGCAAATTTAAATTTTCTTCGAATTCCAATAAGATCGTGACAAAACAAAGATGATTATGATTCATGCAACAGTCCTATCAAAAAAGTACAAGAATTAACAAATTAAAAAAAACATTTTTCGTTTCTATATAAATTATACACTAAAGTAATTTGTGATTTTCAGAAAAAATTTGGTTATGTGAGATTTTATTTCGCTCATATAGTTAGTTAAGTAACGCCAGCTCAAAGACTTTAGATGTTCGGGGATATTAAGTAGGACGCAACAATACCGGTTACTCCCATAGATCGACCAGTCTTGGAATTTCAGAAGAACATTGTATTGATTCAGACCATTCTAAAGGTGATTTATTGCCAACTTGGAGAGGTAGCAGAAAGAACATGTTTTTAAAAAAATTGTATTTCAATACAATATTACTATTTATAAAAACATATAAAAACATAAACATAAGACAGAAAAATGAATTTTGTCACTTGGCAGGATCAGAACGAGTAAATAATACAGGAAACAATAGACTTCTACTAATATAATCAATCCACATAAATAGTGTCGTTCTAGTACTTGGAATCGTAATTAATGAGCTTTCCGAGAAAATAATAGTCAACGTGCCACATAGAAACTTAAAGAGTATTAGAATTTTGAAAGTTTCGTCATTTAAACCTTAAGTTGGTTAAGCTGGAGACGTGTTTCTTGAATTATTATCTCTATTTCACACATGACAAATGATCTCTTCACACTAAAGTCATTCGACTCCGAATATTGGGAGGGAATTCACTAACATTAATGATTTGCTGTGTGATCCCCGCAGGCGAAAATATATAAGAAACATTACCTCACAAAATTATGGCATTCGAATTAAATTATAAGAAACGTTTACGCTAGAAAGATGAAAAACAAAGCTGTAAAAAATGCAAACATGTTTGAGCATTTTTTGGCGCAGTAAGAGATCTTAGAACGAAATTAAAGAAAAGTTAATAGACAGATGATGACAAAACTAGACAACATTTTTATACGTATGTTTTGCAGTAACGTAGCATCCAATTAAATCGTAGGAAAGTTTCCTCATAAGATATATGTTACGTTCTCTTTTAAGAAAGTCAATGAGAATCGCAGGCTTTGTGTAAGAGCTCACAAGGAAAAGTAAGACTAAAATTTGGAAGGTAGAATTGTCAAGTTTTTCAGAGTTAGTGGATACTCTCACTGTGGTCTGTGCATATGCATTGATAATCAATAGTAGTATTACGGTGAATTCCTAGGCGAAGTTAAAGGATGGGAATTTTTTCGTTGATAGTTCATGCTCATTGAGCCACTACAGCTGCATTTACCGTATAGCAAACCCCATCCAAAATAAAGTAGTCGATGAATACCCGTTCATTGTTTCATCCAGACCTTTGTGGACTTTAATCTTTGGATTGATTTAATAATAATAATAATTTCAGAGCGCATTTCTTGCCTGGGAAAAGCTGGAGCTAATATGATTCTTCGTAATCCTAGATTATCGGGGAAACCAAGCCGGTCTAACGTAAGCATTAGACACCCACAATAAAACGTACTTATGAAAACTAAATGATGTAAAAGATATAATTAAAACGTTGATAACTTGTTGACAATGAGGGAAAATAAAAAGTTTCGCATTAAAAATTATACATTTAATCAAGCTCCAATTTTTATCAAGATTTTAGTCTGTATAGCTTAGTCGTGGAAATTTGGAGGAGATTTTATTATCTTACAACGAAGGACCCATTTTCAGGATTTTTAATTCTACGTTCTTAAAACGTTAGATCAATCAAGTAGATACTAATATGTTGATATTTCAACTAACCATTTGTCTTTTTTATTGATGACCTTTAATTTTCAAAAAAGAGGATATTGTAATTTAATGTAAAATATATAGATAAATTTCTAAGGGATATCAAAGTGAGATAACTCTGAATGACTAAAACAAAGGTAATTCAAAAATCAGTTTATTCAAGGAAAATTGCGTATGGGGAAAAGCAACTGAGGATCAGTTATTTGTTCTCCCAATTAAGACTTGACGTAGTAAAAATGATTTTCGCCGTTTTCGAACAATCCAGTATTTTTATTTAAAAAACAAGATTAAACTGAATTGAGGATACCTTTATTATTTAGAGACTTGTGAATATAGAGGATCCAGAGAAACGACAACTATACAAAAACTCGTGACTAAATTATAAAATCATCACTAATTCAATAAATAATTAATCCATTTAATCTCCAAAAATCAAATTTTAACTAATTAAAAAATTAAATTATTGAATTATGGGATAAAAACTATTTAGAGGAAATTTGCAGTTATTCTTTCCGCGTGCCAATGTCAAGTATCCATCAATTCCCCAATGTTTTCTCCATCCATTTTTGATAAGCCAATATTTTTCTCCCTTCAAAACTCCATAACCAACAACAGACATTACATGATCTGTTTTATCAGTAAAACAATGTTTTATGTAGTATATTCCTTAAACGTTTTACTTATAATTACCTCGATGATAATTACAAAAACTATTCAGGGATGAATAAAATTCAACAGTAACTGGTCCATACTTAACGAGAACATGCATAAGCATTTTTTCATCACCATCTTTAATTTTTATATACCTAGTCAAATTAATTTTAATATTTGGTTGTCCATTATAGTGGCATTTACCTTCCTACATAATTATTTTCAAAAAAACCATTTCTTTATATGGGTATCTCTTTTCAGAATTAATTCCTCCGTTTTTCATTATATAAATATAGACTTTATTTGAATTTCCTCCATCACAACCATGATCATATGCACAATCAACAATGTTTTGTTCGCTCAAAGATACAAGAATATTGTGTTTGATTGCCAAATGCGACTCCAATGTAGCCAACTAAATACATTAAATAGTCGTTAACTGCCCCAAATGCATAGCACGACACGCATTTATGTCCCTGGTTTTTTACTTTAGTTACACAGTTATGCTTTCTCCAATTTAAAGATGATGGATATTTAATTTTATTAACGTTCACTGAGTAATCTTTTAGTAATTCATTTTCGTATGAATCATAAAAAATATACGAACCAGATAATTTTGTTGGTTTGGTAATTTCTCTTCTTGTCTAGGAAAATAAATTGTAATTTAACCATGTCAGCAAACTGATTTATTCCTAATTCATACGTAACTTTTCCTTGCTTTGAAAGCAAATTGTGACTGTTAATAAATCTTAGCTTTTCTGTAAAAATAGCAATTCTCACTTGGAGTTCCAGTCCAGAATATGATTTATCTATAGTGAAAATTATATTAACTATATTTTTCTATAAAATTATTCCACTGGATTTCATAATATTCATCCTTTTTGATGAACTCATCAATTGATTCATATTTGAAATGAATTATAGAGGAACTAAAGTAACTAAAAAATAAATGGCAAGTAATGATAATCAGGCCGATCATTTTAATTAATTCCGCCTATTTTTTATTAAAAAATAATTTTCAAAAATAAATATTATAAAATTATATTTTTTTAAATTATCGTCTTGCATCTAAGATGAAATTATAGTCTTAGAAAAGAAACTAAAAATTCATCACTCAAGACCAAATTTAAAAGACAGAATTGGTGCTTTATACTTAATAGGAAGTAATTATACATGAATCTGAATAGAGAACATGAAAAAGCCAAGTTTAGCTATATTGAAAATGAGTTCCTCGCATTCTGAGAGAACATCTGGAATAAACATGACAATGAGGAAAAAGTCTAGCAATTAAATAAGAACTTTTCCGTGTCTACACAAACTGACGGATTCGAGCAAGGAATAGAAACCAGTCACTTCAATTGCTTGTTTTTTGGAAAAAGCTCGTTTGAAATCTGTTTTTCTCTCCTCAAAATATACGATAATGTTGCTCATGGAAATGTCGAGAAATTCAGCAATATTGTTGTCCTTAGGAAAAAGCTGTTTGATGTCCTGAGTACGGAAGAATACTAGATTCTTGCATTGATCAAACATATTGCGGAGAAGAGGTTCAAAGAGATCCGACGCTAGGACGAGATTAAAATGGAGATGGGTTGCAACGGAAGTGTCCAACCGCATAGACGGACTCGTTTATAACCTCAAACTAACACTAATTTTTGTTGAATAAAGTGTTTTCGGGTTCAGATTTCTTGTGACAAACTATTGAGTGATGACTGATGCTATTCTTAAGGATATGATGTTTTTAAAGCATCTAGGTTATCTGCTTCACTAGAACTCTTTAAGTCTTTTTGGAGTGCAAATCGAAATTTGCTTTTATAACGAGTTGGCAAATACCGTTGGATATGTCCAAACAGACTTTGTATCTCTCCCCTTATTGTATCTTTTAGGAGCTGAATTTGCATAACAATTATAGATCATTCCTGCTTATCTCTCACTAAGATACAAAATAGAGTTAGAAGGGCGCATCCTACTGCGTGTAGATTCCCATCTGAAATGAGATGTCAATCAACTAGAGTAGACTGCAGCACCCGCGATTGTTGTATGAAAGGGTAAGATTAGTTGACCGATTCTTCGTGAGAAGAGTGTCCGAGAGTTCAAGAATGTCGAGAGAGAAAAAACTTCATATCACTTGGTAGTTTATCACAAAAAAAATGGAGATGTATTGTTAATGATAAAGCCGTCTCGGCCGTATCAGTAATTCATCACAGGAACTGAATAGTCTTTTGGACTCCCACATAAGTAAAAAATAGAACGATCAGTTTAAAACATTTTCACTTTAAAATTAATGCTTTAGATAAAATTGAATGACTGTTCTTAATAAAATGCGAGTTCTGCCTAAACAGTAATTTTAGTAGGGAAAACATTACTTCTCGTTGGTCGAAGCAGAGCACATGGGAAAGAAATAATTATCCCATACTGAGACAATTGAACCACAATTCGAAGAGGACTTTCACGTCTAGTCTCTCCATCTACCTCATTATAGCTTATATCTTTCTTATTCAGAATCGAAATTAAAATATTTTGAAAGGATTTTGATGAAACCAAGAAGATATAGTTTAGAGATCGGTAGGTGTTGGATTCGCATGATCGTAAAAGTGTACGAGTATGTTGGAGACGGATTTATGACTGCAAGGCTTACAATCTGCGACGAGATATATTACTCTTGTGGATTCAGTTTCGACAGACCATAGAAGATTCCAGGTATTAATATCCTCGCACACAAATATGTTCTTCAAGTACGAGATCCTATAGATATCTGCTAAAATCTTTTTTCAGCAACTCGGAGGAGGAAGAATATATCCCTGATGATTTTGTACTCAAGTTGTTGATTATAATCTGTAATAAATGATCTTGTTAGAAATGTTGACTGTGTTGTGTTATTGAAGAGAACACTGTCAAAATGAGTTTTATAAATCATCCCATTTGTTTCATTTATGGTTTACGAGAATGGAGGATTACTTTTTAATTGAGTAGTAGGACATGATGGAGACAATAGGTTTTTTTATATTAATGAAATGTCCACGTCGTAAGAGGATAAAAATTCCATCAGCTCGTTCTTTTTTCGAGAGATCCCGAATTGTTTGTATTCCATGTGCCTGGACTAGGTTCGACGTCTCCAAGGGATTCGCGGAAATGGCTGTACGCCCTTTTGATGAAAGTCAAAAAGGATCCTGTTGAGGAAAGATTCATTAATAAGAATTTCTAATTCGTTTAGTTGTAATGTAAACATAACACAATAAATTTTAACTGACAAACTAACCAACTAATTTTTTAAATTAATTCAATAAAAATAATTAGTCAATAGGTAATTTAAATGTACAGCGGTCATTAATTTTTATGCTTAGTGGTAATAGTCTGAATAACTTGTACAATATATTTGAAAATAAAAAGCATTTGCATCTTTTTTAAAATAACAGATGAATTCTTGTTCGTTTTTTGGAAAACAATTTTAACATAAACTGTGGATGATGGCAATTCATAACGCTGTGGAATAATTTTCGGTAATGGTTAGTATTGAGTCTCATAGCAGTTCCATTCCTTATTTCTTTGATGACTCTATTACGTTTGATAACATTCTGCTGCTGTCTCAGTTTCAAAATCAAACGTAATTGAAAAAATCTTGTTTAGATTTTTATGATCTTGCAAAATTATAAAATATCTCCATATTTTGCTTCAGTATCTATTAAAAATTGTTCGAACTCATGACGACTTAAGACACATGATAAAATAAAATAAATTAGATTATCAGCAGCATTCACTGTATCACATAATTTATTGAGTTGGCAGCTAAGCTCCTTGATGAATAATATAGTGAATCTTGATCAATTCACGATTGAATGAAAAGATATTTGTTTTTGAATGAATGCCAGAAATTTGGTGTCTTCAGAGTATGGTTGATCTGCCACTTGAAGTTAGAGAAATTTACTCAAATAGCTAATATAGAACACGACACCACTAGGCTAATTATATGGTTATTTATTGTTTATTTATTTAACATTCGTAATCCAGGCCAGAAATTAAACTAACTATTCATATTACTGATAAATTTCATTATCATTTTCCCATTTTTAAGTATTAATAAATATGATTAAGAGGATTATTTTTTTTAAAATATAATTTTATAATATTATATTTGAAAATTTTTTTTATAAAAAATAGGCGGAATTAATTAAAATGATCGGCCTGATTATCATTACTTGCCATTTATTTTTTAGTTACTTAAGTTCGTCTACAATTCATTTCAAGTATGAATTAATCAATGATTTCATCAACGAGGATGAATATTATGAAATCCAATGGAATAATTTTATAGAAATATATAGTCAAGATAATTTTCACTTAGATAAATCATATTCTGGACTGAATTCCAAGTGAGAATGGCTATTTTTAAGAAAAGTAAG
>RDEW01000024.1:179198-309749 GCA_011109175.1 Dicyema japonicum | reverse complement strand
TTTTTTTGAAAATAATGATGTAGGAAGGTAAATGCAATAATGGACAACCAAATATTAAATTTAATTTGACTAGGTATATAAAAATTAAAAATGGTGATGAAAAAATGCTTATGCATGTTCTCGTAAAGTCTGGTCCTGTTACTGTTGAATTTTATTCTTCCATTAATATCTTTCATAATTATCATCGAGGTAATTATAAGTGAAACCTTTAAGGAATATACTACATCAAACATTGTTTTAATGATAAAACAAATCATGTAATGTCCGTTGTTGGTTATGGAGTTTCGAATTGAAAAAAATATTGCCTAATTAAAAATTGATGGGGAAAATATTGGAAAATTAATGGATATTTGAAACTGGCACGCCGGATGAATAACTGCAAATTTCCTTTAAATACTATATATCCGATAATCGAATAATTTATTTTTTAAAATGGTTAAACCAAATTGGTTTTTCGCAAATTCAATTGTTTTAACTATTTTTGATTAATAAATGAGATATAATTGTGATGTGTTATTATATAGTTGTCGTTTCTTATTTATTTAATATTCTTATATTCATTTTTATTATACACGTATAGTAATGGCTTCTTTACTTGCTTCAGCAAACAAAAGAACTAACAGGACAACTTTTGTTCTTCTTGGAGCTGAGGATATTTTATTTTTAGAGCATTCATTGTCGAAATATGAGTAGTCATTAAGCTGATTACTATCCATAATGAACCGCATAGCGAAGAGGAATAGGATGAAAGATAAATGAGCTTAGTTACTACCACAGTGACAAGATTTTTGTAAGAATGATAACCCTTTGTAGGCGCAGAGAAGGATTTGCTGAATAATCTTTCAGAATAAGAATCTTTCAAGTAATTATAAATTTAACAAAATATCTCCAATATCACCGATGCACTCAAATATTCTTAATCATAATTTTATGATAATTAATATTCCGAACTAGCTTTTAAAAATTATTTTGAAGTAGATTTTTGTAAAAATAATAGCCAAAAACCTTTACAAAATGGATTTATGGGTTTTAGAGAGCCTTCGATAGTCTCGTCCATCTATTTGCATTTTCTGTCTTTATGTTGTTGTCGATCTCTGTGTTCTGCTCTCGTATTTTCCTGATGTTCTTTTCTGTTGGCGATTTTACCATCTTTAGATTATTTCGTTCTCTGATCAGATGTTTCGTCGTTGTGTTGAAACGTTTTGATTACGTAGGTTGTCTCCCCATAGGAATGTACTTCATTTTCGCAGCGTTTATAATGGAGTTGAACCATTTCACTAATTGTTCGACGGAGGGAAAAGTGAGGAAATTTAATAGTCCAATACAATTATCGACGTATTCTTTGAATTTTTTCCAATTCGCAAGGCTGTAGTTTGTTATCGTTGGGCATTGTCATTTTATCCGAGACCTCGTTTTGACCTCCAAAAATATTGGATTGTGGTCACTCCTGGTGTCATACTTCACTGACCAGTTAATAAGAGGGGTCACTGATAAAATATTACGCGTCAATATCCTACAAGTACCACTTTGCTTTTAGTAAGTTCCACTTTGCTTTTGGTAAGACCCACATTGCTTTTGGTAAGTTCCACTTTGCTTTTGGTAAGTTCCACTTTGCTTTTGGTAAGTACCACTAAGCATTTGGTAAGTTCCACTTTGCTTTTGGTAAGTTCCACTATTTTGGTAAGTACCACTTTCCTTTTGGTAAGTTCCACTATGCATTTGGTAAGTTCCACTATTCTTTTGGTAAGTACCACTTTGCTTTTGGAAAGAACCACTTTGCTTTTGGTAAGACCCACTTTAAACCTGAAATGGTATAGTTGTTTAGATCTATCCGGGAGATCCATCAGAATCGGTGATGATCACAACCCTTTCAATGTATATTTGTCTTCGCACCCTTACCCACACAATATGAGTACAGAGATGGTTGTCTATGCATATTACATAGTATTCTGGGATTACTCGTTAAGACTAGATATGCCGTGTCGGAAAATGAAGAGCACTGTTGATAAATCTTACGCTAATTGAGGTCACTAGGCGATCAAGATACTTTGGAGTGAGGAGCATACCGCTCTCGTAAGAGGCAGGATTGGTCGGATGATACTAATCAGGTCAGACGTGATGCCTGGGTCAAAGTGTTCAACGCTATAGTGTTGCCTATACTCACACGTTGTGAGCATTCATGAAATCAAAACGAGGAGCGCATAAACAGACTCGTTAATCTGAGGAAATTCTTCTGGCGTTCAATTTGTTGATCTTTGGGGATGTCTAATAGAGCGACTGGATAATTATTAAATGGGAAAGTTGGAAGATGCAGTAAAATACTATTTCGATAATTACTATGCTTTTTTATTATTAGTTTTTGAATGTGAGGGAATTTTACAAACGCAATTCAAAATACAGACATCTACGCTCATTAAAAACAATGTTTTTAATTGATTGGTGAACCTCTTTATGAATTCTTTTTCTCATACTCTAAAAGTAGCTTATTCTTAGTGAAGATAAAATAAAAAAACTGGATTTTGATTCGACTAATTTTTAGATAATTTGTGTCCCCCATAAATTTCTTAATCAAAGGTCTAAGATTGATAGTAACTCATTGATACTGCGAGACAGGTTTTCTACAAGAGTCGCTGCATGTTATCACTTCTCTTTTTTGTACAGGCACATGTTTAATATTTTTCTTGGTTGCTTTTTATTGATGACATTGGGTAACTGGTGGAAGATTTCACCTCGTTATATTGAGCGAAACTCTCTAAAGTCGAAAATAGTGTTTAAGAAAATCTTCCGGAAGGGCAGAAATCCGACCCCCAAGTATATTCAGAAATTCACTGTCGAGGGTCATATGGCCTTGGAGGTCTCCAAGCGAGTATAATAAATTACATTCCATCATGTACTTCAACATACTTATTCAACACTTAGAGTTCCATAGTGGACGAGAAGGTTTTATAGGATCTCTGAAGTAGGTTGCTGAGGCGAATATTGCCAGAAATCCGTACTTAACGCGCAACAATTCATTTGTCAATTACGTCATATGTCAAAATCATGTCAACAATATATCGATTAATTAAAACAAACTTAAAAATATTTTTTACTCTACACGATTGTTTGATATAAGTTCCATAATTTTTTTAAACTTAATTATTCAATAAAAACTTGATCCCCTATTGAAAGCGTATATTTACCATGATGAACATTCATCTTTTTGTTCATCCTTTTAAAATAAGGTGAATTCAAATTTGGTTTTTTGAACTTAAGTTAAAAGTTTTCTAAATTTAAAATCATTTTTCTAACCCATTTCACAAGCAGACTTTGCAGCTTCATTATTTGTTTCTTCTACGACTCATCATACTGAACGACATCAGTAATTACTGTCTCGTCGCAAATATCATTCTCCAAATCTATGACAAAATTTTAAAAATTAAGTCAATATCATTTAGTGTAACAGTATTAAAACCAGAAATGCCTCTATAAATCTCAAAAAATGTTCTTCCGCTCAACAAATTTACAGTTATGTTATACAAATAAGTGGCACTAGGTAATATTTGAATCAAAGATTTTTCAGCATTTTTCGCATCAATTTTGACAGAATCCGTGTGATGATTTGATTGAATCCTTCTATGATACCTCTAAAAATATATATAAAATTGAATACCTTAAGAACGAGGATTATTTGGTCTTCGAGAACTTGTATAATATTAAGTTCATTAGTAAGTGCCCGAATATTAGAATTTTTAAATTCTGTACCAGTCTGATTGTAAAATCATAAATGGCCCATAGTCATAGAATATGCTTGTTAACTTCATTGAAACCTAAAATAAATATATGATTTCAAGCGTCTTACGTCAAAACCAGATTTGTATTAATTTTTTGTTATGGCCAACTTTGAATTTACATCAATTACAGTGAGTATTTATCGTTGACAGAATAAAATCTTTTTAGATCATTAAGATCTAATTGAAACCTTTCATATCGTTTTAACGCAATGATATAATGTTCTTCATCACATCTATTAAATATTACTTAAACCTATCCGCCTATACGGCCTAGACAATTCCGCTGCACCCCGTCTCCATTTTAATCTCGTTCTAGTGTTGGATCCATGAATCCTGCACTTATATCCAGAGCGTAGTAAGTACAAACCTAGTAAGCCCATCTCCAGTTAGTTCTCCCTTAGTAGGTCCCTTCCCAGTATGTTTTTTCACAGTAATCCCAAGCCGCCTTCTATGGAACAATGATTTGGTTAACAAAGTCTTGCGTAGAACCCAATTCGAATGTAGGGAACATTTGGTATGGGTAAGCCTCGAGTAGGTCCAACTCCAGTATCTACTTCTACGATACTCCCAGGTCCTGTAGGGATCAAAATCCGGAAAATGACAAAGTCCCGTGTAGACCCCGATTCGAATGTAAGAATTAATTGTTGTTTAAAAAATCTTAAATCGTTACTATCCCATGGGCTATAAAAATGGTTCAAAGTTATGTGATATTTTGGAATATTTAAAAAAGTACTAAATCAATATAACCAATCAGTGAAGTCGATTTGGTTGGTCTTTGGAATTATTTTAATTTTCAAAAGAAATTTAAAAATGCTACAACAAATAATAAATCGAGAAATCTTTTCAGAGATTTAGGTTGTTCTCAGATATTGTTATCACTATTTATCAGATGATTATATATGGGGTAGTTGGCATGTTTTAGTAAAATATTTTTCAAAAATTATGACGTCGTATGTTATATAATTAGTTCTTTTGAATGAGTGAATTCTATGAACGCAATCAATTCAATTATCAACATCTCACTCATTAAGAACAATAATTGGAACTATTCTAGATTGAATTGTTGCTCAAAGAGTAATATCATAAAAATCTGCATTACATAAAGCTTATAAAAGTATGAAATATTTGGTTTTTGTAGAGATCCTACGGAAGTAAAGAAATATTTTACGTAATTCAACAAAAATAATGAATGTGCATAATTGAACAAAAATTAAAATATAGATCAACTTACTATTACGAATTAAACGGATACCCTGCAACGAAATGTTTTTTTGAGAGGAAATTAAAAAAGTTGTAAACAATCATGTTAACTAGGACTCCTTAATCAGTCATCATTACTTTTTTCAGTGTACGTTCCTGGATCCGACGCATTTAATAAAACGTAGTATTCGAAATTAATGATTTTCGATACAGACATAGAGCTGGTCATAAATTATTAATCTAAAATGCGGAATTCATGTAATTTCCAATGTCAAAAATAGAGTCCCTGTCTTTTGGACCATTTATAAGAGGTCGAGTAATTATTTTCTAAAAGACAGTAAGGATGGTTTTTGAAGAATCATATCATGGTTAGGAGCTGTGAAAATAGCAGGAGGTAATGATTTCCGTATCTCCTCACTGGGGCTTGTCCAAATTCCACTAATTTCTGACTGGTGGATTTTAATAAGATATGCCTTCGTAATACCGAAGTTTGCTCATTCTATCTGCATTGAGACGATAAAGATATTAAATATACTTGTGGACAAAACTAAACATTCTATAGTATATAATTGCATAAAAATGGGTAGAGACATAATGCTATAAAATGAAAGTTAAGAGTAAATTCACACTAACAAATTGCGTGATCAAAACTCGTTCCGTAGAACTCTCATAAAAAAACATTGATAGCCTTCTGGTAGTATGAAAATGTCGACTCTTGAAATTATTCCTGGATTGGGTGTCTTCTGAATACACTCAATCCCATAAATGTTGACCCAATTCCCATAAATTATGTCCAAGTTATATATATTATACTAATAAATAATTTAGGAAAAAAGTATTTTATTCAATTAATCTGTTATTAATTCCATTTACCTTTTCCCAAAAACTGTTGTATTCTATTTACCCTTTCCCAAAAACTGTAATATGAGGACAAATTCTCGGTTTCGAGACCACTCAAAACAAATCCGATAGTTGTTACTAATTCTCTTTTACAGTTGCTCTTGGTCTAATTACATTCAGACGAGATTTCACACAAGAAAAAAAGTTTTCAATTAGGGTTCAAGTCAGTTGAATATGGGGGTAAATAAAATGTTGTAACACTATTCGTAATAAAGAAATCTTTAATTTCATCACAATGATGAAATCTAATTGGGAATACCCATAATTAATTGATGTATGCAAATTAAACCCGGTTTCATCTAAAAATAATAACGGTCTATAAAATTAAAATTTTAAAATATAGATTTACTTGTGTATTATTTATATATATATAACTTGGACATCATTTATGGGATTGAGTGTAAGGTGGATGCAACTAGAAGTTAGAGAGACTTTTAATAAAAATAGTCACATAACTACATACGACACCAAAAAACCAATTATATGGTTATTTATTATTATTTAACATTCTAAGATCAAGGTAAATACTAAACTAACTATCACGTGATCCAATGTAGTACATAAGAAGTTAAGATCATTCCTTGGTTCTAAGATTAGTTAAAATTAACTGTTCTTTATTAAATAAAGTGTGTGTCCTGCCTATGCGGAGCTATAAAATACTATGGCTCTCGTGAAAAGGCTTTATTATTATTATTATTAGACCACAGTTAAAAATAAAAACAAGAAATTATGTGATCCCGGACAAATTCAATATTATTATTATTTTAAGCCAAAGAAAAACCGTCTTAACCAATAAATAATATTCAGGTGATCCCGGCATCTCTCAATAATCGGGCCATTTTTTCTCGATGCTCCGACCGTGATCCCACGCATTTTCTATACAGAAGGGGTCTTTTTCCTTTCCTCTTCTGAAATTGCCTTCAGTTGCTTCTATGATAGATCGAGTGCTCTGGGGCAATTTCTTTATCTGTATATTTTTCCAGTAATTTTTTTGCTCTTGACTGGATCTCTTGAATTTTGTTTGGTTCGTTGCCGACAGGTTAGATCCCCATGCAGCACATGCATAGCCTATTGTTAACTCGACATACTACTTGTACAGGGTCCCGATACCTGGCGGCCTTTAAAAGAAGGCCTTTACAAAATTGATCTTCTTTGCACAGATTGATATGATGATTCCACATGGCTGAGAAACAGAGGAAAGTATCAAAAGTTAATCCCAGTATTTTCTGCGATTTCTTTTGTGGTATAGGTACTCCATTTAACGTGACATCAATTGTTTGCGTTCCATCTTTCTATTCTTAGGAAATAGAGTACTGCTGACTTATCGGAACATGCATATAATCAATTTTCGCACAACATCCATATATGTTATTTAGTATTCCTTGTAGTCTTTCTTTGGCATGTTCTATATTTACGTTCCTAGATGCCACAACTATGTCATCGGCATATGAAAGTAGCATGTTCAATATTATTCATAGGTACGGGGAGATCATTCAAAAATAAATTAAAGATGATTGGTGACAGAGGGATCCTTGAGGTACACCATTGGGTAATAATCCCGATCTGGAACTCTTGTTTCCTACGGACACTTTCCCTCGGCGTCCACTTACGAAATTTGCTAACCATAACTTTAATGGTGCATCAATTTTTATCAAAAATATATTTCGTAATGAGGATCTTCCTTGGGACAGAGTCGAAAACTTTTTGAATGTCGATCCTACATATGACCGATTTTTCTTGTTTTGGCTTGTTCTTGTGTTTTTCAGTTATGAACTTCATTAATGTCGTTAGGAATGAGTTGTGATAATCCTTCCTTGAAAGCCATGTTGGAATGTAAATTGGAGAGAGAGGGCGAATAACTTTTAGGACCAGTTTCTCCAGGATCCTCGACAAAACACATATAAAAGAAACTGTCTGAAAGAGCCGGGATCGTTTATTCGGTCTTCCGGTTCAATATTGGATGAATTTTTGATAGTTTCCATAAAGCGGTATGGTATTTATGTTCAGCGATGTGTTTGTAGATGATTGTTAATGTATTTATTGATGGTGGCCCAAGGTTTCAGTAGAATAGAGGAATTCTAGGCCACATGAGTTTTTTTTTTCAGATTTGATATTGCTTTGATACATCTTTAAGGAGAAAATAATCAGCGGGGGGAAATATAGTTCCAACACACACAACAGTGGACGAGTGATAAGTAATTTTTTAATATAATTTTATTTTAATATTTGAAAAATTTTTAAATAAAAAAGTATACAGAATTAATTAAAATGCTTGGCCTGATTATCTAACAAGCCCTTTATTTTTTACTTACTTTATTTCGTGTTCAATCAATTTCAAATATGAATCAATCAATGATTTCAACAGAGAAGATAAATATTTATGAAATCCAATGGAATAATATTATTGAAAAAATATAGTCAAATTATTTTTCACTTTAGAAAAATCATATTCTGTGCTGGAGATCCAAGTCAGAAAGGGTATCTTTACAGAAAATCTAAGATTTATTAACAACCATAATATATTTTCAGAGAAAGCAAATTTACATATGAATTAGAATTAATCAATTTGCTGACATGGTTAACTTACAATGTATTTTCTTAAGAAAAAAGAGATTATAAAACCGACAAAATATCTGGTCCATATATATCTCTTGATTCATATGAAAATGAATTACTTGGAGATTACACAGTGAACGTAAATAAAATAAGATATCCTCTTGAATTAATTTTGATTTTATTGTTTATAAAACTTTATAAAACTTGAATTAATTTTGATTTTATTGTGTTCCTGTAAAAATAAAAATCTGATTAAATAATATATTTTAAATTTTGAATTTAATTTGTTTGTTATGGATATGAAAATACAATGTCAGATCTGAAAGCATTTTAAATTGAATTGTCGAAATGAAATCATACTCTAAAACACGTCGAGTTTATGGAGATGTACTTAGATTTATACAACTAGTATGTTAACACTCTCCTCAGTATAAATATATCCACATTTTATAAACTGCCACCTTTGCCTGCCAAACAAGTATATTTCAATCTTTAACATGGAGACGATTTTAGATTATTTAAAATTATACTGGCCATTCATTTTGTCTTCGATTTTCTTCCTTTCAGTGATCAACGTGGGCTTCAGCAATTTTTCTACGAGTTACAGTAAGCCCACGTTACTTATTTATATTCCGCGAGCGAATTGAAACATTAAAATTTTTGAAGAATTTTTTAAGAGTCGTACAATGATGGGTATTGGCACAAACTAACCTCTTGGATATTTAGTGCAACTTTTACAGAATGAAATTTCCTTATCGAAAATTGTCGGAATACGACAGAAGCGGGTCATTTTAGTTGATAACAAAAAGGAAATTATTAAATTACTTAAAATGGAAAATATTGAAATTTCTGCAAAATTTTAGCAATCGATCAAGAAATGTTAGTTGGCAAATCAGTCAAATTACACAAGACAATGGATACTGCTGTTAATGAAGTAAATTTTATTTTATCACGAGGAGTAATACACATGCAGTTTAGACAATTTTCAATGGATGGTAAAGCAGAATATGAAGATCTCTTATATTTTGTAATGTCAGATTGCGTAGCAGAGGGTCACTACACAAGAGACTAATTCATATACATGATGTCATAACTTTTTGTTGAGAAAGAGAATTATGATGCTTCATATTTCAGAAATACCGTTTACATTTAAAAGTGACAATGAATAAAAAATCTTTCTATATTGGAACTGCATTTTTATGTGAACAGTTAATTTCAAAAATGACTATTGTAAAAAATCTTATACAAATGGTAAATCGACACCACTAGGCAAATTCAATAGTTATTTATCATATATTTAACATCCCAAAACCAGGATAGAAACCAAATTACAAGACGTGATCCTGATGAATATTATTAACATCTTCACACATTTCAAATATTAATAAACATGAAAGTAACTGATTCGATAATTTTTTTTTATATATATAATTTTATTATATTAATACTTGAAAAATAATTTTAAATAAAATTATACAAAATTAATTAAAATGCCTTGCCTGATTATCTTTACTTGCCCTTTATTTTTTACTTACTTTACTTCGTCTTCAATCAATTTTAAATATGAATCAATCAAAGATTTCAACAGAGAGGATAAATATTATGAAATCGAATGAAATAATTTTATAAAAAAATATAGTTAAATTTTTTTTCAGTAAGATAAATCATATTCTGGGCTGGAACTCCAAGTCAGAAAGGCTATCTTTTCAGAAAATCTAAATTCATTAACAACCATAATTTTTTTCAGAGCAAGGCAAGTTTACATATGAATTAGGAATTAATCAATTTGCTGACATGGTTTACTTACAATGTATTTGCTTTAGACAAGAAAAGAGATTATCAAACCGACAAAATTATCTGGTCCATATATCTCTTGATTCATACGAGAATGAATCTTGGAGATTACACAGCACACGTAAATGAAAAACGATATCGATCATCTTTTAATTGGAGAAAGCTAAACTGTGTAACTGGAATAAAAACGCAGGGGTCTTTATGCGGGTCGTGCTATGCATTTGGGGCTGTTAACGATTGTTTAATGTATTTAGTTGGCTACGTTGGAGTCGCATTTGGCAATAAAACACAATATTCTTGTATCTATGAGCGAACAAAACATGATTGATTGTGCAGCTAGTGGATGCGATGGGGGAGATACACTAGATGTGTATATTTACGTAATGATAAACGGAGGAATTAATTCTGAAAAACGATATCCGTATAATGCTAAGGTTTTTATCCTCAAATAATTAAATAGGTAGGTAAATGCAAGTATGATGGACAACCAAATATTAAATTTAATTTGACTGGTTATAAAATCATTAAAAATGGTGATGAAAAAATGCTTATGCACGTTATTGTGAATTTCGGTCCTGTTGCTGTTTATTTCTATTCTTCTTCCTTTCGCTTTCAAAATTATCTTCGAGGTAAATATTAGTGAAACATTTAAGGAATATTCCATATCAAAATTGTTTCGATATTAAACTTAATCATGTTTTGTCCGTTATTGGTTATGGAGTTTCGAAGGGTGAAAAGTATTGGCTCTTAAAAAATGGATATGGAAATTTATGGGGAATAAATGGATACATGAAACTGGCACGTGGGAAGAATAACTGCAATTTTCCTATGAAGGGAATTTATCCTATAATAGAATAATTTTACCTTTAAAATAGTTAACTTGGGTTTTTATTATCTTATGTCGCGTCCCCTCCGGGTTACCCATCAATTGCTGGTTACATTTCACCTGTCAATCGGCATGTCACTTTTCATTCAATCAATATTAATTGGTTTCTAATCAAATATCAAGGAATTTAAATAACACTAAATTATATTTAAATCAGGCCAGATATTACTTGTTGTGTACTTCTGCACATATTTCGCGTTCCACTCGCATCACCCATCCATTGCTAGTTACATTTACAGATTCCACAATTTGAGTCCGCAACTTTCTGGTGTGGCGAATACCATTCTTGTTGTATAGTAGAAGATAAAGACTCCTTTAACTCGTTATTCCTCCACTCATAGTCGTCCCTTAACTGACCTTAATAATCCAATTTGCAAGATTGTATATATAATGTATGTTAGGCCACTTTATTTTATAAAATTAATGTTCATAACTTTGCTAGAAATGTTTTTTTAGCAAAGACGCCTTTTTTACTAGCAATTTAGTGTTTGAAGTTCTCCAACACACTCTAGATCATCCACAAATTACGGTTTCTGAACAATCCAGGTTACTTGTTCCGCCTTACTGAGAGAGTTTGTTATCCATCCACGTATAGATATTATTTATTTCCATCTTTAGCTCCTGAATTCTTTCGACAAAACCCGTCTTATTCCAATATGAAACAATCATCGACTCCATTTATTACTCAAAGAGCAAATTTTGTTCAGTTCTCCAAAGAAGAGATTTTTATCCAGGACTAATTTAGTATTTACTAATTTTTTTATTCTTTGACATACTTAAGAAAAAATTGTTTTGTGCATATATCCCTTGTTAATATGCCAAGATGGGCCGTCCGATACACTCAAATATTTGTATGCATCTATTCCATCAAATATTTCAGCTTCATTTGAAAACAACAAAAAATTAGTTGCCGATTTATCCAAGTTCTTTACGAGACTAACAGATTTGAAACATAAATAGACTTCTTCCATCATCTTGACAATATATTTTTCGTTCGAAATAAGTTTTAGATTGTATATAAATAAAGTATGACTAGTTGAAAAAGATGAAATTGAGTGATCATTAATGGTAATCGAAACTTTAGTGTATCTGTTATCGAGGAACCGGCTAATTGGATCTAACACTAGCACAAATAACATAGGAGGCAAACTATTTCTCTGTAATATCCCTCTTTGTAGTTTGATAGTGCGTATATTTTTTTTATACTAAAAAAGCTTGACTATCCATTTTTGAATAAGTATTTTAATTACATTATCAATCGATGTTGGGTTGTCAGAGTTTTCAAGGACATCAAAAAGAATATTATGGTTTACTGAGTCGAAAGCATTTTTAACATCAATCCATGTGTCAATTTAGTTTTTTGATTGGTCATTGATGATTGTAAAATTGCCAGACTGCGACAACAGTAAATTTCCTCTTGAATCTGCAGATTAATTTAACAGCCAGATATGGTGTTTAGCAATTAAATCGCCGCATATCAAAACTTCGTTCCAACTCTCCAATGCTGATAAGTCTGGCATTGAGAAACGTTAAGGTATTCTGATTATTACTGTGGTTTCATCACCTTCCAAGAATTTCTCATTTCGAATGTATAGTCTTCATACTTTAGGCCATTTCTGATTAATGCAAGTAGTCCTTCTCCACGTTTCTTAGTAGAATCGGTATTATATTGTATCCGGGATAAATGGGCGTAA
Organism: Dicyema japonicum; assembly: GCA_011109175.1. Taxonomy (NCBI): domain Eukaryota; kingdom Metazoa; phylum Dicyemida; class Rhombozoa; family Dicyemidae; genus Dicyema; species Dicyema japonicum. The sequence continues at coordinate 296,946 of RDEW01000024.1, read as the reverse complement.
AATCTTTTGCTGATAGAGTGGATTCTGGGATGAGCACGATGTCAACTTTGAGTATAACAATCAGAGTTCTAAGTTTAATAATTTTGCTTTTAATTCTGTTCACATTTAGTTGATAACAGAGATCCGATCCTTTAACTTGTGTAGATCACAAATCTGAGAAACCAGTAATCCATCGACCAGGGGACATAAACCCCGGTGGAAAAGAGCTAATTGTTTTTTTTCGAGATCCTTTAGGAGCATTCTGAGCGCCAACAGAATTGTTGTTACTTGTGAACCTCAAGACGCCACGCTGAAAGCGAACATTATTATTATGAAACTTGAATTAATTTTGATTTTATTGTGTTTCCTGTAAAAATAAAATCTAATTTAAATAAATATATTTAAAATTTGAATTTAATTTGTTTGTTATGGATTATGCAAATACAATGTCAGATCTGAAAGCATTTCAAAATCGAATTATCGAAATGAAATCCTACTCTAAACACGTCGAGTTTATGTGGAGATGTACTTATATTTATACAACTAGTAATGTTTACACTCTCGTCAGTATTACTTTTATCCACATTTTATAAACTGCCACCTTTGCCCGACAAACAAGTAACTTCAATCTTTATCAAAGGAGACGTTTTTAGATTATTTAAAATTATACTGGCCCTTCATTTTGTCTTCGATTTTTTTCCTTTCAGTAATCAACGTGGGCTTCAGCAATTTTTTCTACGAGTTACAGTAAGTCCACGTTACTGATTTAGATTCCGCGAACGAATTAACCGAGTTTTGTCCCTCTTCTCAATGACCAGTGATGACGTGAATTATGGCGTTTTATTATAGGATGGCAATGTTCTACTTCGCAACAATTTGGGGGACAATCGGAGGAGTCATTCCTTCAGCGGATAATTTTTTTATTACGATTTGTAGCTTTTTTGTTGTAATGTGAATTTTTTGTGTGGTTTATGTTTGTGGGGACTTGATAAAGGATTGAGTTATCGTATAATTCTGAGGTTCATGTCTTGACTTTTCTTACTGTTTGTCTTGACTCTGGATTATTTTCCAATAGGAGAGGGTTTCTTCTCTAATCTTGGAGAGGAATCCAATTTCCTCTTCATGTCTGACTTACACAAGTTCCCCCAATTTTGAAGATATTGGTGTATCGATGTCTCCTTGTATCTCCTATCTCCATCAAGCGGAGGTCGAGAGGTCATGTCTACTTTGATTGGATGACGACATTAATCCTACTAGGCGTATGCCATGGCACAAAGTCTAGTCGCTACAAATTATGCATAGAGGAATTTATGTTGTTAACAACCTATGTTAAATATACCACCAAAATTCTTCGAATAACACTAAATTATATTTAAATCAGCCTGATACGACCTGCTATGTACCAAATCACAAAAACCCTAGTAATTATAGTATTCTCTACATTGATTTTACTGACTCGTTTGATGAATGATTGACGCTTGCTTAGTAATGCCTTTATAATAATCTGTCTGTTAATTGTTGGATTGAAGAAATTTGTAGAATGGATAGTTGGTAGTATTTCGACACATCGGAAATACTATGTATTCATAAGCTTATGTAAACTTGGGAGTGAATTTAACTAACTAACATCTTTTTGTCGTTTGAGTGGTTGACCCCTTTGAAGTATTATCTTTGTCTTTAACTTGCTCTCAGGCTGTTTAATCAAATTTTGGATTGAATAAAATAGTAGAATAGATAGTTTGGAGTACGGCAAATGCAAAAATATCCATATGCTTATGAGAATTGCTGGAGAGCTTTTACCTAATTTTAAGGCCAGTTCCAAGAGAGGAATTGGAATTCAAAATTATATATCCACTTGATAGATTATTGCAGGATGGCGCAGTGTGTGCTTTGCTATGCGGAATTTAAATATTATTGCTCACCTATATTGCAAGAAATGTCCCACTCACTTCATGACAGATGAAATCCATAGATTTTATCTTCCAATGTCATTGGACTAAATAGCTATCCACTTGTAAATAATATATCCCCCTTTATAGAATCAATACTGATCAATTGGGCGGAAATTGTCCTGTTTAAAAAAATCAAAATTAAAATCAATTCCAGTATAATTATTTTAATTATTTTTTAATTTTGTTATTATTTTTTCGTTTTTTTTTAAATTACACGTTATAAATTGTTTTTTGTTGTGTATTAGCAGTCGTCATTCTGCAAGATCGTGGTGGGATCACGTGATTATTTAGTTTGTTTAACCAATTTCTCTAGTGTTATTATTATGACAGATTTTATTTTCTAAGTTATTAAAACTATTAGAACCCATAGGCAAAAATAAGGAACGAATTTCAAAAGTANCGTCCTCTCCTTTGGTTGTTCAAGTTTCCTGTCCTCTCATTTGAAGTCTGCAACATCAAAGACCGATTTCTATGTCCAATGAAATTTCACATCAACGATCGGCAACGACCTGCATTGTAACTCCCTCACCATAATTGGTTGATGATCTCATTTATTTTGTCAAACTGAGTATTTAAATAAAACTCGTACATCCTGAGAAAGTTCTCTAGTTCTTTGTCGTATCTATTTTTGCTGTCTTACAAACTACAAGGGAAAAACGAAACCCAATCCACTTAAAATGAGTTTTTATACTTAACCTTAATTTCTGTAAGACGATGGAAAATATTTCAACTCCCTTTAATGTGGAGTTACACAATCGAATTAGATGCTGGAATTTTTCACAAATTACGAGAGAATAATAATTCGAGTCAGTTATCATAACAACCATATGAATTCACTAGGGACGTTTTATTACTCAAATTTTTATTAGTTAAATTTATTTTAAAATAATAAAATTATATTTTAAATGTTATTTAAAAAAATTCTGATTTATTTAATTTTTGTAGGCACCACCTGCGAAAGATAACATGAACAGGCTGGCCGAAATGATTTCGAGTAAAGCAATCTACGAGAAATTTGGTTGCAAGCCAATAAGCATAAAATAATAGTCTTGCTTAGACTGTCCTCACATATACTTAGGATGGTGTCTAGTTCCCCACCAAACAAAGCCACGAAAAGTATTACATTTGCCGATAAGGCTGTTTTAGTAGAAGACCATAAGTAAATCTGCCGGTTTTCCTACTAACACATCAGAAAAAAGTTGAAATTCGCAGATGACCTGAACTCATTGATATTTCTCGTTAACCATCTACCAATGGAAGAGATTGAATGCAAAATTGTCTCTTTTTATGACTCTCATGAAACTCCTTGCAATAATAATCAATAGTGCAAGAATTTATGTTTAAGGACCTGATGATGTTAATGAATTTCCAAGCAACAGTCACTAGGACACTAAAAGGTATTAAACTTATTGTTGAGAACAACTACACTTGAGGGTCTTGACAAGGATGCAAAATCTCTAATGTAATCTCTAAAGTTTCCACAAGTAACTCGAGCGTAAATGAAATTCGTCGATCTCAGGATGAACACTCAGCATAGATGAAATAGCTTCTTAAAGAAACTGGAATCGCTTGACAGTTTTGTATTCCATCTTAATTTCGTGGTGATTCTTGATTTTAAATAAATCAATAAAAATCAACTAACCCATTGAAGAATTGTATATATTTCTTTTATATTTGAGATGACCTCTTAAAAATAAAAGCTCTTTCATGAGTGCCATGATATTTATGGCCCACATGTGCAGGGCACACGTTATTTTTAAATTAAGAACAATTATGCTTGCTAATTGTTGAAAGTAGTCCGAGGCATATTCTTAACTTCTTTTTAATTTTGGATGTGTTAAGTCTTTGTAGACCAGGGTTTCCAAACTTTTTCTGCCATCGCCCCCTAACAAATTTAATTATTAATTGAACTATAGCTTGATAACCCCAGATACATTTATGCGGTTTTTGAAACCTCGAATAAGATTTCGCCAACTTTACACATTTTCCTTTCTAACTACAGGTGAATCAGCATACGATGATTTATTGCGTAAGCAAGCTTAAATCAAAATTACGCATTTTTTCTTAAATTTCTTGAAAATTGAGTTTAGCAAGTTCCAGAAAATTGTTTCCCTCGTCAATAGGAAGGACACGACATTTCATAGTAATTCTTCCTAGGTATGCCTTGTGACAAGTTTCTTCTGTTAGCTAGCCTCCAGATTCTTTTCAACGGTAAAGAAACATGCGGCAAAAAAGACAATTCTAATTAATTATTGTTCTTTAAAACATGGCATTAATAATAATGTCGTCCTTGCCAACAGAGATGTAGACTTTTGAGCGACACTTGGGTCATACACAGAGAATATTTTGAATTTTTTTCATATGCAAGAAATTACTGCATTGAAGCCAACATCATTCAACATCAATTGATCTGGAAATCAAGTTCGTCCTAACAAGATAGAACTAAATGCTTCCAAAAGACAACCGACTATTGATTAGCCCAGAAAGGTCATTTCAGACAAGACTCTAATTGAATAGTCAATATCAAAGCAAATAATACCAAAATTTTTTTCTACAAATCAAAAAATCCATGGGATAACTTTGGCAAAATGTCTTTAGTTTACTAATATCAAGAAAAAAATGCATAGACGGAAGTGACTGTACGTACTTGAAAAAGAGACTGTTGCAAACTACTTTGAAAACCCTAATTCGATTAAAATTTGGAGTATGTTTGTTACGTTGTGACCTCGTGGTTCCTCGCCCGTGTGGGCTGAAGAAATGAACACCAAACTGAAGAGTCGGTTGAGATCTATTGAGTTCACATAACTATCTTTTTTTCAAAATAAAGAACTTTATTAAACAAGAAATTAAAAAAGGTTACAATAAAGTAAATGTCACTGAGTCCTATCTTAGGGCCTAGAATTCTCGTTGTGCACATCTCTCGATTCATTTTTTATTTAAATAAATGAGTATAGGATCAAGGTTTCCATCTCAATACCTCCAATTTTCATCTTAATGGTATTATCTTATTGGCTATCTACTTCATTAACAAGAACCAACCTGGAACAAACTAAGTGATCCCACAAATTAATCCAGGCTCTTGACTCTACTCGATGCTCCTACATAGAATCTACAAAAGTCGCTGTGATCGGGTTTTCCTGTTCAAGTTGATCAGGCCTATCCCATTATTCCTCGGATACGAATCTCCAAGGCTGTCGGAACATGTTCTTTTTGTCAGTAAACCACTTATCTGTCACTGCAAAAGTCTTTTTGTGCAGAATCGATTATCTGAGCATTAGTCTAATAATTTAGGATGGCCCCACGAGGCACATGCATAGAAAATGCATGATTCAATGTATTGAGTAAAAAGCGTCTTTATTATGTGTGGTTTCCGATGTTCAGTGGATACTCAATGTGGAACATGTCTAGAAAAGTCTCACACACAAAAAAAAAGAAAAAAGAAGTGAAGATCATTTTTTTGGTTCTACGATTAGTTAAAATTAACTATTCTTTACTTAAATAAAGTGTGTGTCCTGCCTATGAGGAGCTATAAATATTATGGCTCTCGTGAAAAGGCTGTTATTATTATTATTAGTCCAAGTAATTTAGGATGGTCCCACGAGGCACATGCATAGGAATTGCATGGTTCAATGTATTGAGAAAAAATCGCTTTTATCACCGGGTGGTTTCCGATTTTCTATATCCCGAAAACAGGGGTAGCCAACCGGTCGATCGCGGGGGGTTTCTTGGTCGATCGCAATTGATTGAGTTTTAACAAAAGATACGATTGATATCGCGAAACTATGTGTATTTTCCCGTTTATTTTCCATGATATAACTGTCATGGAAGAATTATTTGCTATTATACCTATGAAAGAAAAAACAACTAACAAAAATATCTTAATTCTTTTGTTATTATTCGATTTATTACCGTTAACAAAGGAAATTACAAAATTAATAATTTAATTAATACAAAAATCCATCAAACGTGGTCCCAGCCGACATTACCGAGAAAAAAATTCTGAATTAGCCGCGTGGAGCCATGTGGTGTTGCGTGGTTAATTGGTTGAAGCTTTCTGCTTTCTTGTCTGTTCCTAATAGAGTGGCGTCATGTGATCCACCTGTCTAGGTAACGCCCAGTGCCAGGCCGGCACGAAAAAAGGATCATTTGCTCTCCCCCACTCCACTGGTGGGGTTTCCACAGCTGCATGTAATGGACGTCTTACCTTTTATGCTGATTCCGGATGGATTCGTTTCTGTAGAAGTGGAAACTGGATACACTTAATTAGTTGTTTACTTTAACTTCTTTCTCGGTGTATCCGGGGTTAATAAATAAATAAATAAATTACCGACGTAGCGCTGCCTCTCACAATTGCAACAGATATCATCTGAAAAGCCACCGGGTTTCACGTGCGTGTGGCTTTTTAGTGTAGCTAGGTGACATCTTTTGGACACAATTTTTGATATTTTGGGCTCAGCTATTTTTGTAGTTCCAATTTTTATTAAAGTGGGTAAATTTTTTATTAGTGAGGATTGTTATTTGAGCAGTTTTTTTAATTTCATAATTGAAAAAAGCTGTTCACACATATTTCGAACCTAAACAAGCAATGATTTTTATCTATTTCACCTCGTATTTGGTAGCAACACCAGCATGTTGTCCAACCATTTTCGGATCAACATCGATGCAAAAACAAACTTCTTAAAATAAAACCCATAGTCAAAGAGAATTTTTGTAGTTTTACAAAGATATCTTTGTTTGTTTAGAACCCCGGGATCACCGAGAAAAAAAGACAGAAAAACGTCAGAAAGTTGGTAATCTAAGTTCCCGCAATCGAATGAATGAGCATCCAACGTCAGTGGTCTCCTATTGTTCCCACTACCGTGCGAAAGAGCCTTATCTCATCCTTGCAGAGAAATCCGATTGTGGAGGAGAACTTCCTGACCAATCGACTTTCTTTTGCATTGGAAAAGGACAAGCTAAGCGGATTTTTCCTCCTTACAGACCCGAAGGAATCCGGTTCCGCGACTACGAGTCGTAGCTTCCGCGAGTAAAGAATTAACCATGATCTAGAATGAGACCCCCATAAATATAGTTTTTCGGTATATAGAATTGATTTTGTGGAGCTTAGTCTTTGGACGTGTGCTTAACGTGATGACTTATGGATCACTCGAAAAAGTGTCACCCATTCCGAAAAAAAACGAAAAGAGTTACCAACTATCCCCTTATATAAGCCAGAATTCGAAATAATTGCAGGAGAACTACAATGACAAAATAGCATTAAATTTTTTATTATATAATAAAAATTCTCTCCGTTTTACATTTGAACCTTGTTTACATTTTTGGTAATCAAATTCTAATATTTAAAAAAATTGTTATTAAAATACAAATAATGTATAGTCGCGAGCGAAAAAGGTTGGCCACGCCTGCCGTAAGGTTGATCAACAAATTGATTGATTTCTTACGTTTATGATAACTTTTTTGACAAGTGAAGTCTTTTAGTAATAATACTATTATAAGAATAATAATAATTTTATTTATTTTTAATACTTTCGCACTAAATTATGTAATTATTGCAATAATATATGTGATAATAAATAATATATAAATTGAAGAATTTTTAAACAACGGCTAAAATCAACAAACAGTTTATATAATTGAAAATATTTCAAATTTCGAAAAGTCCGTGTAAACATAATTTATTAAAATTTGAAATCATTAAATATTGCATATCTCAAAAATATCTCTCATTTTTATTTTTGGTTAATATTACCGGTTTATTTGGATTCAATATATAAAAACAATAGTTGAATTCATACTTCCACTTTCAGTAAAAACATTAACATTTGATTTCTATCTATTGTCATTAAAAAGTCATATAGACATTAAAATCAACGTTATTCAAAAAAAATTATATTTTAATGAATTTGAAGAAAATTTTATTAAAATAATAAAAAGTTATTTTTTGGCGTACAAATTCCAATTGTAATAGTTATTGTGTCTTCTTGAGTCTAAAATATGATAATGAAATTCTGATCTTCTTGCATGTTTCAAAAATACATTTTTGCTTTTAAACGATATTTTAAAATTTTAAATTTCAATTCTCATTGTGTTTCTTTAACATATTAGTAACATTATCTCTATATAAAATAAAATATATATAATTTTTCTCTAAATTATGTAATTTTCAATGATATAATAATGTAATAAATAAATTAAAGAATTTTAAAACAACGCTTAAATCAACAAACAGATTAAAAATCAAAAATCTTAAAACTAAATTTATTAAAATTTGAAATCATTAAGTACATAGAGGAGTATGTCGGAATATTGATCACCTTTGCTCAGTGACAGTAATATAAACAATTTATATATCAAAAACAACATTCAAACTCTATATTTAAATATTCATTAGAAAAGATTTACATTTATTTTCACAATTCGACATTTTATGTGTAAATCCAAAACGCTAGAATATTGTCATGTAGAATTTTCAGTAGCATCAGCATTTGTTTAATCATGCATTGATAAATATCAGAATATGAATTTTCCTAACAATCAAGAAATATAATATAGATGTGGAGAATATGCATAAATCTTTTTTTGATTCTAAATATCTTGTGAATCCTTCAATATAAATATTCCATGTTCTCCGATTTAATGAATTTAATCAACGTTCATTGAAATTTAAACGACAAAACGAAATTGAAAAGACGTCTTTTGTTCAGTAAAATTTTCAATGCGGCTCTTCTTGAACCTAATAAAAATCGAGAAAAAAAATATTGAATGGTCGATGAAGATAATTATTTATTACTGAACTTAGTTTGCAAAGTCTTAAAAATTAATAAATTTTAAAACCTCGTGTTTTACAGTAAATCAGGAGCATATCCATCTGTCTATTTCAGTAATGTATTTTAAAAATTTGCACCTGCCAAAATACCATTTATTGTTTAGTGCGCTCTTGACATGAATGCCCGCGGACATCATCCAATAAATTTTAGTTTAAATCGAGTATAAATTTCAAGTCTCATATCTTTATACTAGTCTTTATAAAAGTCAAATTTAATAATATAACATTAGTATATTACAAATTACTCAAACTATAAGAATTTTGATATTCTACAATAAAGGACTACATGCTATCTTATTCATGCCGTGATAACATTCACTCATAGAAATACAAGTTATTAGAAAATCGCTTTTGGCTGAAAATATCGAAACTTGTATAATGAATTAAGCAAAATCACAATATTTCATTAAGGCAGCAAAACTAAAAAATTAAAGTAAACCGTCCTCAATATCATTAATTTAATAATAACAAATAAATTCACTTATACTCGAAATACCAAAAATGTACGGAAATATAGAAATAATAAACATTATTTTCAAATAATGAGTGTTCTCTAAAATACCATCACCTTTTAAAAGTTTATATTTAACATATACATGTCAAATATAAATTTTAGTTATGACCAAAAATATAAATATGTCATCGAAACTAATATTCATATAAAATAAGTTAATTTCATGAATATTGATGCATGTTGAAATAACGATTACTTGTACAAAATTCAAAGTCTTCATCTAGAATTTTTTGAACAAAATATTATAAAAAATAAAATGGCGATTATTAACGATCGTTCAACAAATAACTAAATGTAACTCATCTTAAACTAATAAACCTTTCTCAGAAGACTCACAAGCAAATTTGACATGGCCCATCCTCAAAAACTCTCAATTCCCTTAAAACAAATCCTCACTTCCAATAAATCAAATAACATCAAAAAATTATTATTAATAAATATAATCATTCATTTACTTGCAGAGTAGGCCTCTCCTAATTTATTAAGCTAAATAAAGCCACCTACTCGTGAAATTCATTGGAGAGTACAGGACAGTGGATCCATAACTCATTTTTATTCTTACGGATTTTATCACAAGAAATAGCCTCATATTCAACATAGTATTCCCCACCAATCACAAATAAGGAGTAATAAATTAATTAAATTATTCCAAAGACCAGGGGAAAACAAAATTAACTAATTCCTTAATTCTGACGCTTCCATCAGAACCCTCACACAAGCACAGTGATCCAGAGGACATTACCGGGGAGCTAGTCGTTACCAGAACTCGTCGCCATGGAACGAAATTGTTTCTCATTGGAATGAATATGGATCCTTTGAATGCCGGCCCGTATTAGGCGTTTTCTGAGTAAGGTGAATCCATGACGTATCAGAAAGAAGCTTGAGAAATTTTCAATCAATTAGCCGCATGGCATGACACCTCCACGTTCCGGAAATAGGATTTGCGACTCTTTTTCACATTCAATGTCAATGCCATCACGTCATTGGTAAGCCACGCGACATTTTTGGCAGCACGTATTATAAAAATCGCTTTATGCTTAAAGTATATTTTGTAAACAGAGAATTTTCAATAAGCTGAGGATAGCAGAAATTACTTCGACAAGACACACCACGTTTTCTTGTGTGTGGGTCCTTTCTAGACTATCCAGTTCCGCAGTGAATTCCACTGTTGACAGCATCACTCGTCAAGCCCTTTTAGCATCTAGATGCGTGGAACCTTCCACCAGGTGAACAGCAGCGAGATTCGAACCCGTGACCTATGCCACTTTAGCCCGATTGAAGACGAAACTGGTAAAATGATCATAGTTGGTTCTCAAACTTTTCATCTTTAATCCACATGATTAGGCTGCTCATTTTATAAAACTAAAAAACAGCGATGTTCACGATTAAAGACGTGCTTGCAGTCGAGATTCATTCTGACTATTCCATGCAGAATATAAGACATGGAAATAGGGGATATTCTAGCATTTTTATTTTTCGTTGTCAACGGCAGTGAAAGTACTCGAAGTTAATTTTCTATGCGTTTTCAGTTCTGGAAATGGAACATTAACTAAAATCTATTATCTAAAAATTATGCCTTAGTTGCTGTTGTGGTTTCAATCTCAACCCACTGCGCACTGATGACGATGTTACTCGTTTTCTGATAAAAATAATTAATTTATTAAGTTTGGATACACCGAGAAAAAAATACAGTTAATAATAAGATCGTTGGGATCCATGATAACAAAAGCGAGTAACGAACGTCGGGAAACGAGTGGCTGTTCCAAAGGATTTCTCTGGCAATTGTCAGGCGAAACAATCAGCCAATTACTTCAGCTAGATTACTTTGATTGTTTTGCTACAATTACTCACATATTCAAAAATAAATAATAATTACGTGTATTTATTAATACAAATTTATAAAATCTTTTATTGTTTCGTATAATAATAATCTCCGCGTGGCGCCATGTGGTGCTGCGTGGTTAATCGGTTGAAGTTTTCTGCTTGCTTGTCTGTACCTCCTCTCTCTTCCTAATAGAGTGGCGTCATGTGATCCACCTGTCTAGGTGACGCCCAGTGCCAGGCCGGCACGAAAAAGGATTATTTGCTCTTTCCCCACTCCACTGGAAGGGTTTCCACAACTGCATGTAATGGACGTCTTACCCTTTGTGCGTCTAATTCCGGATGGACTCTGTTTCTGTAGAAGTGGAAACTGGATACACTTATTTAGTTGTTTACTTTAACTTCTTTCTCGGTGTATCCGGGGTTATAAATAAATAAATTGTTTCGTGCTGGTGTATTTCTAGCGAGCTTAATGAAACACATACTACGGGCATTCCTAGTGAGATTCCTTGTAAGACGAGATTGAAAATACAGATGGAATGGGATGTCTGTCTAGAACTACATGAAATTAACACTTGAAAATCCCAGTTTCATAATGGAATAGAATTATTCGTTAAATTAAATTATTAACCCCAGTTTTTCTAACTTGGGGAACTGATCAAAGTCAAAATTAAGGTTGGTGTTTTTTCGGAATGTGGATTTTCTCAAGTGTGCATTAGAGGTCAGTGATGGTTCCCGAATGTTTATAGGGTTAGTGGATTCTAGTAATGAAAAGTTGGTTATTTGGGTCGACTGATTGTTGGATGTATTTTAAAGTTCTTATTTAAGTGATGTTATATGACGGCAGGATCTTCTACTCCAAGTCTAAGTTGTCAACAGGAAATGACTTTAGACAGCCCGTTATAGTTCTCAATACTTGATTTTCACCTTCCATAGTTTTTGTTAGAATGGGGTTTGAGGAAAGAGTAATCATCGTCCTTCTGATGGATAATTTGTACAAGAGCCTCAGGCATTCCTTTTGTTGGCTAATTGTGCCTTGCTAATTCTCGAACACAATTTATTGTCGTGTGTCACAACATCTTGGATGTTGATACTGACCGGCTTATAATACACGTTTATCATTTGAAAAATAACAATCTTATATTTTGCAGTCTTTTTCCCTCAAAAAACAAAAAAATTATTTTAAGTCAATAAAGCAATTAAGCGTGAAAAGGGTTGAAAATACAAGAGCTCGAGGATCGTTCTTTTTTTCTCAAAAACGAAAAATCAGCTCCGTTCGTGAATGAAAAAAGCATAAGTGCTTAAGAAAAGTCTGAGACATAGAATGTTAAATGTACATAGAGATCTAAAGAGGATAGCCACTCAAAATATATGTTATCCGCGAACACTCGAAAATAAGAAAGCATCGGTGGCTTAAAACTCTATCTGGTCAAATATGAGTAACTGGGTCAATCTGCCTTGAAGACTAACAAGAGAGGATCTCTGGAAGTGTTAAGTCTTGTGGTATTTTTCTTAATTATCAGCTCTCTCCTTAATAAGGTTATTTTGACTTAAATTATTTATCATTTATTATAAAGAGTTTATTATCGCAATATCTTTTGTGGACTATTTGGAGATCAATGTCGGACTATTTCCCTACCAAATAAAAGATTGCTCGAATTCAGTAATCTTATATTTATGCACAGAATTCCAAGCATTCTGACAAAATCAGATGATTAAAGAAAACAACAATGATAGCCAGCACAGTCGTTTATTTTATTTATTAACCCCAGTTTTACAAAGTTGATAAGCACAGCACATCAGTTACAACCAATTAATCCAAGAAGGAACCCAAGAGAGAACCTATATTTGTGGCGACCAAATCGATCCTCCGATTTCCATTACAGGCTACCGCTTCAGAAGAGAGGCGGAGAAGTATGTAAACCCTTTCCAGTTTCATCGCATGACCTACCGTCGCGGATTTCACTTCATTCTTTAGCAGGAGAGTATTCATAATGGAATATCTTCAGGGAGAACTGGAGAGATTATCTAAACTGAAACATTTTAATGATTTTTCGAGAGGGACCATCCGTGCTGCTAGGGTTACGGCGCTCTACTTTTTCTCTAATAACCGATTCCTTTTCTAAACTAGATTATTTAATGTCGTAAATTGAAGCTTTATAGGTCAAAATATTGCGATTGCCACAAAACAGTTTAAGATTAGGCCTCCCTTGAAAGTCCATCCCTTTAGAAGAATAGAAAGTATAAATTTTTCTCCAATGTCACGACAATGAGGAGTCATGTGAAAGCTTTAGAGGTTACAGCATATATTTAAGACATGTCCTCCATCTAATGAGGTTTTTCACTTTGACCAACACTCTTTAATCTGTACATACTGCCATGCCGCCGAAAAATTAAATTGTAGAGAAATATTTTGTTTTCTCATACGCAGATTTTGGAACGATTTTCGAGCGCACAAAGAATATTTTGCGATTTTTTTCAACATGCAAAAAATATTATAGCGTAAAACCTATATTCTACTCAACAACTTGGCTACATATTTTGGCATTACTTGATCGAAGGAAGGAAACGACTATTACCAAACACACGAAAAACATATTCGTCTTAACAACGTAGAGTACATGTTACATAGCGACCACCCAGTAGTCGTATATCACGGATTGTGTTGGGTCAAGGAACACCAAGCTAAACTGAGGGTTCTGATAAAAAGTGTAAAATCATACATTCTTTAAACTAAGGGTATTTAAACTGGGTATGTAACTTCATGAAATTGTATTAAATAAATAAATTTATTCGTTTTTACGATTAAATTAAATTATTCCAAAGACCAAGGGTAACCAAACTAACAAACTCCATATCCTGACTTGTTCCAGCGTTGCAGAACTTGTCTTCAGGTAACGAAATTGTCCCCCGTGGAAAGAGTAGTTAATCCTTTCGATACCGGCTAGACATTGGGCGTCTCCTCAGTAAGATGGATCCAATGACAACATCAGAAAGAAAGAAAATAAATTTTTGACCAACTAGCCACATAGCAACACATTCGTCTATATTTGAACAATGGAGGATCAAATTTTCTTGCATTTAATTTTCCAAATTATATATTTTTTTTCACTCAATTATGTAACGTTTTAATATAACAATTTAATAATAATTTGGTAATAAATAATATTAAATCAAGAATTTTGAAACAAGAGCGAAAATCAACAAAAATAAAATTACTTTACATTTCAAAAAATCTTACTAAATTTATTTAAATTTGAATTCATCAATTGCACACAGAGTTAAGTCAAATTATCCTTCACTTTTGCTTAATGACAGTAATATTAACACTTTATTCAGATCCAATGTATTAAAACAGTTTTCAAACTCATATTTTAAACTTTCACTAAAAAATTATCATTTATCCTCACAATTTTACATTTTTCATATATAAATCCAAAACGTTAGAACATTGTCTGAAATAATTTTCAGCAACATCAGCGTCTGTTTAATCACGCTTTGATAAATCAGGATATGCATTTTTCTTACAATTAAGGAATATTAATTTAGGTTTGAAGAATTTATATAAATCTTTATTTTGGATTTTAAATTTTTTTGATCTTTCATGTCAATATTCTTGTTCTTTAATTTAACAATTTAATAAACGGTTCATAGAATTTATACAACAAACGAAAATGTCAAAGGCGATTTGTGTATCAGTAAATTTTCAAGACAGCTCTTCTTGAATCTAATAATAAATCTACGAAAAAAACGTGATATTGTATGGTGGTTGAAGATAATTTGTTTATTATTGAACATAGTTTGAAAAGTCTAAAATTAATAAATTTTTACAAATCTTTTCTATTTCCAGCAAATCAAGAGCATATCAATCTGTCGCTAATTCATTAAAGGCATATCTATCTTATTTTTGAAAGTTAACCTGACAAAATACCATATCTTTATAGAATGAATGATTATAAAAATCTAAAATAGATTTTTAAATGCTTCGATAATATATGTAAGTGAAGAAAGTCTCCAAATCATAAAAATTTACTTGTTTAGAGCTTTGACTTCAATGCTCTCAGGTATCATCAATAAACTCTAATATAGTTGCAGTACAATTTCCAGTTTTGTGCAATAATATCCAAAATTATATTGAAATATAAATATATCGTCATATCGTCAAAAATAATTTATGAACTTTTAAATAACAATCACTATAAAAATCTCACATCTTTGACTATATTCCTTTTTTATAAAAGTAAATATATCATAAATCCCCAAAAATGTAAAGCAATATATAATATTACATTAATAATTTTGAACATGACAAACTATCCCTAAATTCAAAACTAGAATTTCTATAATACAGCTTTCCATGTCATCCTTATACACGCCGTGATAGTAATCATTCATAGAAGATACACATCTTCACATATTACTTTTAGAATTTAACTTGTGAATGAAAACATCGAAAATTGTGTTTATGAATGGAGCACATTCACAATATATCATTAATATTTGGATTCAATACATAAAAACAATATTACAGTTTGATTAGAAATAAACATTGGATTACTAATACTATTGTAATATCAAAAATTCATATATAAATTAGAATCAACATTTTCCATTTCACTTTAAGATTTTCCTGTAAAAACATGAAATTTCAATGAATTTAAAATAATTTTATTAAAATTGCTAAAAGGGATTATTTTCGAAGCAAAACTCCATTTAAACTTCTTGAGGCTTACAACATAATAAACACAAAAAACCTGATCTCCGTGGTTCAAAATAATCTGTCTGCATTTGAACATTATTTTAAAAGTGTAAAATTAATTCATTTTTCCTATTTCTCCAATAAATCGGCATCATCCATTAATATGAATATGTCAGCTAAGCATTCCTAAAGTATTATTGAAAAATAGTAAACCTGAGAAAGTTACAGCAACATTCTTTATTAGACAAACCGCCGAAACTTTAGGAAATATTATTATAATCTATTTCTTCAATATATTATGTGAATTACTTCATTTCAACTAAGGATTCTTATTTTTCTTTTTCTTCTTGACTTTAAAGCCCACAGGCATATTCCAATAAACCAGTTTAAATTTAATATATTTGGATTTAAATGAAATATCATCTAAACTAAAATTTCTAAATTTGCTAAATTTAAATCCGTCTTCCTTACTAAGTATTGAAAAAATATAAATTTACGTGCTGATGATCGACCTCAAACTCTCCATTCCTCAAGAACTAGTAGTCATCTCCACTAAATCAAATAACATCAAAAATTTATTATAAATAAAAATAGTCATTCTTTTACTTGCTTATAGGCCTCGCCCAATTTAGTCAGCTAAAATAAACCAACTCCCTTAACTACTTAAGAATTTCTTTGGAAAAATACATGACAGTAAATTTAGTCCAGTTTCATAGCGAGAAATAGCCTCATATTAAATATACTATCCCCGATAATAAAAGCACGACAATCAGCGAATTTCTACAAAAATATGTATTCAAATACTATTTATGCCAGGGGTGTCAAACTCATTTAGCTTCGAAGGCCGCATTTATAATAATTTTTCATCAAGGAAAGATTTTTTTTAATGAAAAACCAAAAATAAGCCTTTTTTAGCTGTATTCTATCAATATAGCGATAAACTGGTTACATATCAAACAATGTATTTTTCCATCAATCGTTGTACAAAAATAGAGAAGTTCCCATTTTTTGAAACACTCTTTGTATCTTTCAAACACCGTTTTATAGTTCCAGAAAAAACACGTGCCATTGACAAACAAGATTCACAAATTCTGTTAAAAAAATAATTAAAATTAATTAAATTATTAAAATATTTTGTTTATAGCCATAAAATCGGGTTTGCACGGTACTGTTGCATTTAACGAACTCCACTAAACATTACTGTTGCGCATGAGGCTCGCGGCCGCATATCTCACACCTCTGATTTATGCAAACTTTTTGCTATATTTTGATAAGTTTCGCCAGGATACATTAAAATTTATTTAAAATACGGAAAAATTTAAGTAATTTATTTAGCATGTCTTACTAGAAATAATTTTTTAACAAGGTTAATTAAACATTATTTAAAAAATTATTTGTTGGTTGAGTGGTTAACCTTCTCTAATAATGCCTGTCTTTATTGTACTCTCAGTCTGTCTATTTACCCCGATTTCAATTTCAGCTTTCAACTTTAGAGGACTCGCTTCGAACACTAGACACGATAGCTTATGCATGGATTTCTTCTATGACTTGCAGAGACGTGCAAGGCGGAAAGTTAAATGGAGAATAATGTTAGAACGGATATTATAAGAACACAGCACAAGCGGAACCCCAAGAATTCATATCTTATTGGTTAACAACCAGATCCAATGCTTATTTCAATCAACTTTGTTCTAAGCAAATCAGTCAGTTAAACAATTTTTATTTTCCAGGGTTTGCTTTGAGCTAGAATGATTTTTAAATAGATTTCCCATTTAAGAACCCCGCGGCACGAGAAATAAATACAAAAAACTCAAACTATTCGGTATCTCAGTCTGCGCAAACAGTCAGGCTCTGCCATTATGGTCCTCCATTAATTGAATGATAATCGCTTATAGTAAAGTTTTGCAGTAAAAACGAAAAATTAGTTAAATTTGAACACAAAATTTACACTTTTTTTAGCAATTATTAGCAAATTTCCGACAAGCCGGGCAAAACATATATGTTTATCATAGATGACTCCCTTGATTTTTATATGATGATGTTTTAGAATCCGTTTCAATTTCATTTGACTTTTGACATTTCCAGAAATGTAATGAGTTTCTCATGGCTAATTGTAGTCAATTCATGTTTAACCACACAAGTATGTATTTTGTCTTCAACGGCATGCGATGGTAAAATGTCATCTGCATAAGCCAAGAGAACATCGTTGTCCCTTCTCGGTATCAAAATATCACATATCATGAAGAGTAACCGGAATTGGTAAACTATGGGGTAACAAATTATGAAATAGCCAGAAGACTGATAAAATGCTACGGGGCAAATTAGTCCTATCTGCTGGCTATTAAGAAAATTTTTATCAAAAACCAATTTTATTTAAACGCAAAATCTAACAATAACAACTGATGGATACTTTCATAATTGAAAACACATTTCCCATGACTATATGCAAGGAAATGCGCTCAATGAGCCAGTTCTTTTCTCTCCTGTTGTTTTCTTCTTCGCGATGAACAAGCCGATCCTGTTTAGCAGGGTCAGTGACCTGCTTTCTTTGATTCTGTCGTTCGACTGCCACTGGTAGAAGATGAATTGTCCTCCATGACATTCGTATGTTTTTATCTTTAAAGTCTCAGCCTTCTCCGAAGCAGAACATGGGTCAGTTGCTGTCCTTGAAAGCTATCGATGCAGGTGGCATAGGCGAGGTATTTAGTACTCTCTCATGTGAAGATTGGTTCCGTCCCGTCTTCGGTTGGCTTGAGCACGTCTAAGCAGCATCAATTGGAAACGTAATCCGGCAGCCTCATGTCCTTAAGCAATAATTCTTTTGATTGCGGCGTGTCTAGGACTCCTTCCAGCACTTCTCTGACAGGAAAGAGCGTGATGATCTTTGGCGTCGACCATTCCTCCGCATCTACATCGATGGGTCGTGCAAAAAATTAAGCAAAAGTTAAAAATATCCAGGAATATCCGTTTGAAAAAATAGTCAAAGTAAGATTCTACTTGGGAACTGGATATTGAATGCTTACAGATGTAAACTGACCACAAAACGGTCTTTTTATCTCTTGGCTTTTAAAAGAAGCCAGAGCAAATGAAATCAGTCATGGGGATGAGATGACTTTCAATTTATCTATCATTTTTAAATATGTGGCGAAAAGTTTATCAGAGAGAATTTCGTTGACTTTCACAATGACGAGCTTTCCACGATTTGTACATTGAACACAAAAGAAAAAGTAAACTGAATGATGTAGGCTTCTTTTTTAACTTATGTTGGCCGGATGCTCTCAAGTTTTTGCGGTTTATAGACGAATTATAAACTTTGGTCAGTGCACCTTGTCCAGATTTTTTAAGAGTTTGATAAGAATCTCATTAAGTCCACGTGAATGTGTTAACATGGTCTGGCTTAGAATTTCGTACACTTCTTTCTAAGTGAATTTAAAATTAATTTAAAAAAAACAAGTAAAGTCTTTTAGTAAATCTCCCCAATTTCGAGCCTCTGTCTCAACCAGTCCTTCGCATTGCTCGAGTCTCATTGAAGGAAGCCTTTGTCTGAAGTAGTTTAAAAAAGAAATTTATTAGTTTAAAAATTAAAATTATATAATTTTACAATAAATTATGCAATTGTTTGAATATAACAATATTGTAATAATGTGGTAACAAACAATATATAAATCGAATAATTTTAAAAAATTGCAAAAATTAAAAAAAACAGTTTATATATTAAAATACTTCAAATTTCGAAAAAGTAGATCTCAGTTTGACATCGTAACAATATATTTCTATATAAATTAAAACAAAAATTAATTCATGTGTACACTTTCACTAGAAAGTAAAACTTATTAACAATCATTTTCACAATTGGACAATTTTCATTCAATTTTCGTCCAAATGTTGCTACATTCTAATTTTACAGTAAAATTAATTTGACAAGAAATTAAAACTTAGCTATTTTCATGTTTCTTTAATATATCAGAGGATAAAAATATAATTTTTCACTAAATTATGTAATTTTTTTAATATAACAAATTTAATAATAATGTGGTAATAAATAATACATAAATCTAAAAATTTAAAAACAACTGCGAAAATCAAAAACAGTTTATAAAATACATTAAATTTTGAAAAAGTCTTAAAATCTAAATTTCTTAAAATTTGAAATCATCAGTACACAGAGAATTATGTCAAAATTCTTTTTCATTTTCGCTTAGTGACAGTAATATAAACAATTTGTTTTAATTCAATGTATTAAAAAAGATAGTCAAACTCATATTTACACTTTCAATAGAAAAGTTTATCATTTATCCTCAATAGGACATTTTTCACATATAAATCCAAAACCTTAGAACTTTTTCATATAAATTTTCACTAACACCAGCATTTGTTTAATCATGCATTGATAAGAACTTTGTCATATAAAATTTTCACTAACATCAGCATTTGTTTAATCATGCATTGATAAGAACTTTGTCATATAAAATTTTCACTAACATCAGCATTTGTTTAATCATGCATTGATAAGAACTTTGTTCATATAAAATTTTCACTAACATCAGCATTTGTTTAATCATGCATTGATAAGAACTTTGACATATAAAATTTTCAATAACATCAGCATTTGTTAATCATGCATTGATAAGAAACTTTGTCATATAAAATTTCAGCTAAACAGCATTTGTTTAATCATGCATTGATAAGAACTTTGTCATAATAAAATTTTTCACTAACACCAGCATTTGTTTAATCATGCATTGATAAGAACTTTGTCATATAAAATTTTCACTAACATCAGCATTTGTTTAATCATGCATTGATAAGAACTTTGTCATATAAAATTTTCACTAACATGCAGCATTTGTTTAATCATGCATTGATAAGAACTTTTGTCATATAAATTTTCACTAACACCAGCATTTGTTTAATCATGCATTGATAAGAACTTTGTCATATAAAATTTTCAACTAACATCAGCATTTGTTTATCATGCATTGATAAGAACTGTTGTCATATAAAATTTTCACTAACACCAGCATTTTTTAATCATGCATTGATAAGAACTTTGTCATATAAAATTTTCACTAACATCAGCATTTGTTTAATCATGCATTGATAAGAACTTTGTCATATAAAATTTTCACTAACATCAGCATTTGTTTAATCATGGCATTGATAAGAACTTTGTCATATAATTTTCACTAACACCAGCATTTGTTTAATCATGCATTGATAAGAACTTTGTCATATAAAATTTTCAGCTAACATCAGGCATTTGTTTAATCATGCATTGATAAGAACTTTGGTCATATAAAATTTTCACTAACATCAGCATTGTTTAATCATGCATTGATAAGAACTTTGGTCAATATAAAATTTCACTAACATCAGCATTTGTTTAATCATGCATTGATAAGAACTTTGGTCATATAAAATTTTCAGCTAACATCAGCATTTGTTTAATCATGCATTGATAAGAACTTTGTCATATAAAATTTTCACTAACATCAGCATGTTGTTTAATCATGCATTGATAAGAACTTTGTCATATAAAATTTTCACTAACACAGCATTTGTTTAATCATGCATTGATAAGAACTTTGTCATATAAAATTTTCACTAACATCAGCATTTGTTTAATCATGCATTGATAAGAACTTTTGTCATATAAAATTTTCACTAACATCAGCATTTGTTTAATCATGCATTGATAAGAACTTTGTCATATAAAATTTCACTAACATCAGCATTTGTTTAATCATGCATTGATAAGAACTTTGTCATATAAAATTTTCACTAACACCAGCATTTATTTAATCATGCATTGATAAAACTTTGTCATATAAAATTTTCAACTAACATCAGCATTTGTTTAATCATGCATTGATAAGAACTTTGTCATATAAAATTTTCATAACACCAGCATTTGTTTAATCATGCATTGATAAAGAACTTGTCATATAAAATTTTCACTAACATCAGCATTTGTTTAATCATGCATTGATAAGAACTTTGTCATATAAAATTTTCACTAACATCAGCATTTGTTTAATCATGCATTGATAAGAACTTTGTCATATAAAATTTTCACTAACATCAGCATTTGTTTAATCATGCATTGATAAGAAACTTTGTCATATAAAATTTTCACTAACATCAGCATTTGTTTAATCATGCATTGATAAGAACTTTGTCATATAAAATTTTCACTAACATCAGCATTTGTTTAATCATGCATTGATAAGAACTTTGTCATATAAAATTTCACTAACATCAGCATTTGTTTAATCATGCATTGATAAGAACTTTGTCATATAAAATTTTCACTAACACCAGCATTTGTTTAATCATGCATTGATAAGAACTTTGTCATATAAAATTTCACTAACATCAGCATTTGTTTAATCATGCATTGATAAGAACTTTGTCATATAAAATTTTCACTAACATCAGCATTTGTTTAATCATGCATTGATAAGAACTTTGTCATATAAAATTTTCACTAACATCAGCATTTGTTTAATCATGCATTGATAAGAACTTTGTCATATAAAATTTTCACTAACACCAGCATTTGTTTAATCATGCATTGATAAGAACTTTGTCATATAAAATTTCACTAACACCAGCATTTATTTAATCATGCATTGATAAGAACTTTGTCATATAAAATTTTCACTAACATCAGCATTTGTTTAATCATGCATTGATAAGAACTTTGTCATATAAAATTTTCACTAACATCAGCATTTGTTTAATCATGCATTGATAAGAACTTTGTCATATAAAATTTTCACTAACATCAGCATTTGTTTAATCATGCATTGATAAGAACTTTGTCATATAAAATTTTCACTAACACCAGCATTTGTTTAATCATGCATTGATAAGAACTTTGTCATATAAAATTTTCACTAACATCAGCATTTGTTTAATCATGCATTGATAAGAACTTTGTCATATAAAATTTTCACTAACATCAGCATTTGTTTATTCATGCATTGATAAGAACTTTGTCATATAAAATTCACTAACATCAGCATTTGTTTAATCAACCTAAAAACATAACATATATAAGAAAACCTGTTATTTACAAGAAATGAGAAAACCTTAAAAATAATCGGTAATTTGAAAAATCTAAAATTAATAAATTTTTACAAACCTCGTTTTTTTACCAGCGAATAGATGGAATATATGTCTGTTGCTAATTCAGTATACGAATTACCAGCCTTTTTCAAATGACGAATTGCTAGTTAATGATTATATAAATCAAAAAATGGGTCTTCTTCCTCTTTAATAAATTCTGTGAGTGAATAAAGTTTCCAACCTGTCGATGACCGTAAAATCGAAGAATTGTATCAAATCTTCCTCCAATGTCTCCTTCAATATATTTAATAAATTAATACAGTGTTCAAACCGTTAAGGTTCCTATGTAGAGTTTGTTCTATAATTCGATATGCGAGTGCAAATATTGAGTAGATGACCAAAATACAATTACTCTTTAAAAGTTTATATTTTAAACAAAATGCTTGTCAAATGTGAGTTTTAAAATTTACCGAAAATATGATAAATATGTCATTAATGTAGTCAAAACTAATATTTTTATGAATTTGATTTACTTCATTCCATCCTTAATAACGTTCTAATTGCAATCTTATGAAGTGCATATCCTCAACATAATACCGTCTCAATTAGAATTTTTATTAGAATATCGAAAATATAGAATCAAAACTAATAAACAGTAAAAGTTCCATGCATAATATTTATTATGTGCTATTCTTGGAGCTAAAAATCTAATAAATTCAAGAAAACCATATCTTTTTGCATAGTTAATAATGATCTGTCTCCCTTTGAAATCAATTTTACAATCCTAAGATTAATAAATTATTAATAACTCCATGTTTCCTTATTACTTCGCCCGCATCATTTTCCGTCGGAAATTCGGCAAAGGCATATCTAAAATAAACCCACAAAAGTATAATATGTTTCCATCATTAGGCGAATAACTGGTCGATGAACGTAAAAATCGAAGAATCGTAGCAGATCTTCCTCCAATGCCTCCTTTAATATATTTAATAAATTAATACAATGTTCAAACCGTTAAGGTTCCCTACGTAGAGCTTGATCTATATTTCGATATGCGAGGCCAAATATTGAGTAGTTTACCAAAATACAATTACTCTTTAAAAGTTTATATTTTAAACAAAATGCTTGTCAAATGTGAATTTTAAAATTTACCGAAAATATGATAAATATGTCATTAATGTCAAAACTATTTTTTAATGAATTTGATTTACTTCATTCCATCCTTAATAACGTTTTAATTGCAATCATAGAAAATGCATATCTTCAACATAATACCGTCTCAATTAAAATTTTACAAAGAATATCGAAAATATAAAATCAAAACTATTTAACTAGCTTCACTTAAATGCATCTTTATGAATTCTTCTTACCAAGCAAGTATCAAAGATCTATTTAGGCACTGTTAATTTAAATGAATCCCTATTTTGGATTCTTATATTTAAATATGGGGAATCTGACTCAAATTATTTTACAAAGATATAACCAAAGTTACGCAACATATTTTTTCACATTTCTGACTGATCAATGTAAATATTCCTTGCCTGCTATTTTTGTGTATTTAATGAACTGTTTATTAAAATTTATACAAAACAAAATAGTCAAAGGCGCCTATTGTAACAGCAGAATTCTAAGTTTCTTTGCGCATGATTAAAAGTCACATGTCTGTTTTTGAATGATATTTGTAGTTTAACATACGTCTCTCTAATAAATCAGCGGCATTTGTTTCTGTTGGCAATTCTGCAATGGCATATCTATAACTGATATCTGTCCTAATAACAACCGCTACAGAAATATAGATTGTAAACGATATACACGTTTCCATATCAAGCCCAGATATAACATGAGCAATTCTACACAAAAATATTTAACATCAGTAATATTTTCAAATAATGTATGTAATGCTGCACAGTTTATATCTCTACCGTAATACTCGCCCAATATGAATTTTAATTTTGACCCATAATATCAAAAATATTAAATAAATATATGTTATTAATATAATCAAAATATTTATAAAAATAACTTCATTTATGAATGTTTATAAATGTTGAATAAAGATCACTTATAGAAAATTCAAAAGTCTTCATAACTAGAAACATTAACTAATTGTTATTTAAACCAAAATTTGTCAAAAATAAAAAACAATAGATAATTCAATAAATAACCATCTTACACTGAATAAACCCTTCTCAGGAAACTCACAAGTCACTTGGTATACTCTGTCCTCATAGACTCTCACTCCCTTCAACAAATCGTCATCTCCAATAAATCAAATAACATCAAAAATTTATTGTTAATAAATATAATCATTCATTTACTTGCAGAGTAGGCCTCTCCCAATTTATTAAGCTAAATTAAGCCAACTCCCTCACCTGTTCAAGAAATTCATTGGGGGATACAAGACAGTGGATCCATAAATAATATTTTTATTCCGTCTGATTTTATAGCGAGAAATAGCCTCATATTCAACATAGCATCCCCCGCCAATCACAAAAACGACAATCTATTAAAAAATTCAAATTAGGTTAACCTCACTAAAATTCACTTTCTTGAGAAGATTTCTAAAAAATAAAAATTCCAAAATACTTTTCGTTCGAAACCTTCGTCGATTTGGGGTCAAACTGCAAAACAGAGTTCTGAGGAGGGGGGTCGATCAACTTGTCAATCATATCAATCAAAGGAACTCCCTAAAGATTTTTCGATAAATTATACTTTCTTTTGATCCCCCAAAAACCGAGCCCCCTCGGTGATGAGTTTATCGAGTACGTTTCCAGCTACACTTTTGATGTCAAACTGCGAAGTGGAGGACATGGATGATAGGCGGGCATGTGACTTAAATTTACGAATGTAGGCGATTGATTGGTTCTGCGGAATATTAAACTTTTCAGCAGCTTCTTGTATCTCTGATTGAGTGATAGAGTCGTCGCACAGAGAACAGATAGCTAAGAATCTGTGCAAGTCAGCCTGATTGCCACCATCGATTGACTCCATTAAAGCCAACAGGGACTTTTCCTATAAAATAAATTATTGAATTACTTTTGAATGAACGCAATCTTTGTAATTTTTTTCCGTATCATAGAAAACATTCAATTTTCGCGCCTAAATGTAAATTAATTTAAAATAATGTATTTAATATGATTCGCTAGTAGAAAAAAAAGCTTTAATTACACAGAAAGTTTATTTATTACGGCTGACAAAAAATAATTAAAATTAGTGTATTTAATAAGATTAGTAAACACAAGTAAAATTAAATTAAAATAATGTATTTAAAAGGTTCGCCACCATATTATAATTTAGTCATGTTGATATGTAGCAGATAAAAATAAATAAAATTGAAAACAATTAAAAATCCAGAATTCGCCGCGTTAGATGTTGCAACAGGTTCACAAGCAAAAGCAAATAGAAACCTCAATATGCTTTAACAGGCATGAACCAATTTCAGTGTGCATTTCAACCAGCTTCTTCCTTCCAAGCAAATCAGTCAGATCCCCACAATAAACAGACAGTAATACTTTACTGTGGACATGTTGTCACCCACCAGATCACCCTGCTTTTCTGAATTTTGCTTCTAAGAGATGAATCAAGCAAATACAGTAAATTCCCTAAGTCGTTCCTCCTCTAATTTGATTTGTGACAGTCTTTCGTTCATTTTTCCAGCCACAGAGTCAATTTTCCTACAAATTCCAACAGATCTCTACAAATGTCGGCTTTCACACCAAAAAGCGTCGTCCTCATCAAGCACGTGCGTCGATGTGTTCTTTCCGTTAACGTCACGGAGTCTGACAGAGTTATTGTTGTACTCCTAATCAGTCAAAAGTTCGACGTACCAAGGCATCGTGAAGTAAGGCCTCATAGGTGGAGAATGGAGAAGAGGACTAACAACATCTGTAGCTCTGTCCACTATGAGCAATAAAGGACGTTGGAAACTGAAAAAATAAATATAAAGTAACCTTATGGGAGTTCCATATACAGGATCACACGCAAAAACACAGCTACGAGTATCACTTAAGGAATCTCTAAACTTCTCGTCCAACAAGGTCGAAATTTGGCGGAAATTTCTGACGAAGAGTAACAACGAATGATAGGAATAGAGGCTAAAATACAACGAAAAACAACCAGAAGTCACAAAGAATGAAAGTAGTCCCTCAACAATTGATTTTAGCGAACTTTCTATGACAGTGTCAGAGGTAGTAGGATTGTTGAGAGTGAACAGGGACATGTTGGACGTCTGCGCTTCAGCCAAAGTAAACAAATCTGAACTTTTGGCCATGAAATTCAAATATTGGTCAAAAACCTGAAAAAAAACAAAAATATAAAATTAAAAATAATTTTTTTAATTTTTGAATAAAATAATTACCTTTGAGACAAGGTGGTCGGTTGATGATCGGATGGTCGAGTCAGCAAGGAATTCTAAATTTTTGCGAGAAATGGAAGATGTGAAATGAAGATAATATTTCTGATACATTCCCTTTTTCATATCCTAGAATGGTTTAATTTATAAGGAGAACGTTGCAGATTTTCGTTATATTCTCCTCAGTAGGCTGTACGAAGTAGATGGCCAACACCTCAGGGACCGCTTCTCTGTTCTCATACAGGCCACTAAATTTTTTTTGAATGACAAGTACAGGTGTAAAGTCACTCCTAATCTTCGCAGTTCTTTAAGGGACACGTGGGGAGCAATTATTTGTCTGGAAAAATCGTCGTATATGAGAATCTTCCATTGCGGATGAATAGAAGTAATATTATCGACGATAGTGTTGAAGTTCATCATTTTTAGTAGTGCGTCTATGATTAATGGGGATTACTACCTTTCTGTCTTTTATATATAGATTTGTGCTTGTTTTGTCTGCTCATTAATAGTCCACCACAATGAATGTTGAGTTGTAGTATTTGATTTTATTTAAATTTTAAAATTAATTATTTTTTTCTATCTAATTTTTGTTTTATTTATTAATTTGTAGATTTAAATTAATTATTTTAAAATTTTATCTTTAATTAAAAAATCGAAGAAATATTTTTTAAAGTAAAAAATAATTTTCGCCTCGTTGCGTGTTTGGCCATGTTTTGCTACGTGGCTAATTGGTTTAAGTTTTTGTATGTTTTGTTTGTTCCTCCTTTTCCTCTCCTACTATAGTGGCGTTATGTGATTAACCAGTCTCTGGTGGCGCCCAATTCCAGGCTGGCACGAAAAAGGATTATATACTCCCCCACTCACTGGAGGGGTTTCCACAACTGCAAGGAATGGACGTTTTCACCTTTTATGCTGGTTCCGGATGGACTTTGTGACGTTGAAGGACACAGTTTTCGTAACAGTGGAAACTGGATTAACTTAACTAGTTGTTCACTGTTAACTTCTTTTTTCTTTATTAACCCCGGATACACCGAGAAAGAAGTTAAAGTAAAGAACTAATTAAGTGTATCCAGTATCCACTTCTACAGAAACAGAGTCCATCCGGAATCAGCATAAAGGGTAGGTCGTCCATTACATGCAGTTGTGGAAGCCCCTCCAGTGGAGTGGGGAAGAGCAAATGATCCTTTTTCATGCCGGCCTGGCACTGGACGTCACCTAGACAGGTGGATCACATGACGCCACTCTATTAGGAAGAGAGAGGAGGTACAGACAAGCAGACAGAAAATTTAAACCAATTAACCACGCAGCACCACATGGCTCTACGCGGCAAAATACGGTTAACTTCTTTCTCGTGTATATGTGGTTAATAAATTAATTAAATTATTTTTACTTAAATTATAAATAAGAAAAATAAACACAAATGTCACGGTGAGTAGTTCACTTTTTTCGCCAGTAGCCGTTGAAACATCAAGAGTTATTGAACATTGCGTAGTACATTGGATCGCTTTTCGCGTTGAGCAAAAAAGGATAAAGGGGAAAGGAGTGGTTTATAGAGTGCATTTCCTTACAAATCTTCACGAGAAATGCGTTTTCTCAATGAGCGACCACTTTTTCTGAAAGAAATATTTAGAAGTTTTGAACGGTTTGTTATTATTTTAATTGTTATGAATTTTTAAAAATAATATAGCGTACTTTCCTGATCGATAACGTCACTTTCTGTTTATTAATATTCGGATAAGGGTGAATATAATTTTGGATAAAAAAAACATTCTGAAACTCACAATGAAATTGGATTTTCATTATCCTAAAGACCAAGATGGAAGAGCTGATTCAGGATTTTCTACCCATATTCCAGTAGGGGTCATCAGAACCTGAAATTACATCAATGAATGATGTCGGTAATTACTTCAATGACGATTTTTTCTGAAATCTTTAAAAACTCTTTGTTATGAAGAAGGAATTGAAGACCCGATATCTTTGATAATACCTACATTTATCATTATACGGACAATCTCCATGTTCCATTACCTCTAACACGACATTTCTCAATCCAAGTCTTCAGAGGAGGTGCTGAAAATGAGAAAATTTAAGAAAGTTTGTTTTTGTTTTTTTTTTACCCTTAAAAATATAGTGACGCTAATGGTCGGGTAACCGTATACAGTAAAGTCCATTAAATTGCCCAAATTGTTCTGAACTATTTGTGGCCAATTTGGGAATTTGAAACATTTGGGTACTTTTTTTAATTTTAATTTAAAAACCGAGAATCACCGACAAATCAAAGGAAGGTAGGGGCCGTCAGATGATCCCGGCCCCTTGAGCAGCCGCCTTATCTTTCCTCTGTGTTCCTCCCAAGTGCCGACACACTCCTGTATGGACGAATCACTTTTCGGAGTTTAAGGGTTTTGGCTGAGCTCCCGTTCTCCTCACAAGTTTCGAATGGGGTTGGTTTTAATGACGACGAGAAGGATCTTTGTAGGGTTTTTGTTACTGTCTCTTGGAAGGAGTTTAATTTCTTTAGGTTGGTGTAGGATATGTTAGTACCCCATGCCGTGAAGTATGTATTGGTAGTAGAGGTGATCTATTGTTGGGTGGAACCATCTCTTGTAGTATCAAATAGCGTTTTTACAAAGTTTAATTTTCTCTGGAAGAGGAGATTATGTTGCTCACATGTTTGCTGAAAGTCATTAGTGAATCATATGTGACCCCCAGTATTTTGGTTGAATTTGTGGAGGGGATTGTTATTCCATTTAGGGTCAATGGAGGCCCCGAGTTAGTCATTCTTCTATTGGATATCAAGATCATTGAGCACGAGTTTTCAGGACTTGTGTGTAGTTGGTTCCTCGCAAGCCAATAGTTTAGGTTATCCAGTGAATCTTGTAAGCGGGTACCCGCTGTGTGGATGCACTGGTCTCTTGTTCCCAGGATTAAGTCGTCGGTGTAAGCAAGGATAGGGTATCGTCGCAGCTGTAAGAAGGCATGTCGGTCATGAATAGGTTAAATAAAATAGTAGAGAAGGGGGATTTTTGCGGAACCCCGTTCGGTAGAAATTTAATGATTCAAGATGTGGAATGGGAGATTACTTTTCCTCTTCGTCTGTTAAAGAAGTTAGCGACTCAAATTCTCAGGTAGTTGGGAATCTTAGAGCCATAGATCTTCCTAGTGAACAGTTTCTTCGGTTTGAGTCGAAAGCCTTCTACATGTCAATGGAACACATAATGGTCTTTTGATGCCGAGGTTTGTGTTGAAGGCCTTCTTTGATGAATTTTGTGAGGCAGGTAAGGTGGGTAGTTGTGGAACGAGCCTTCTTAAAACCATGTTGGAAGGATACGTTTCGAGGTAAGGTTTAATCTGATTGAGAATGAGTTTATCCAGGATTTTAAAGGTGGCACACAAGATGGATATTGTCTGTACGAAGCTGGTGAGTCCTTCGAGCGTCTATGTTTTAGGTAATATTTTTAGTTTGAAATTTTGATTTTTAAATAAAATTATTGAAAAAGATTAGTTTTTTTAAAAATTGGCCAATTAGAGAGACTTCACTGTATTTAGCTAATAAATTTGTTAGTTAAGTGGTTTATTGTTTTGAAAGTTGAGATTGTAACCTTATTGAATGAAATATCTATTCGTTTCATGATGGATGAAACCTAGACAAACTCTTCGTTTGGCTCCTTACAGTACAAGGTCATCAATATTACTACCTCCTTGCGAATATCCACCCAATTTTGGTTTCATTTTTGTTAAATACCGTTTTTATGGTATATAAGTATTCGGTTTTGCCGTACATTTAGCAAAACGGGGAAAATGCTAATTTATCTTCGATATTAAAATTTCATTTATAGACTTTAATGTTTAATTTTTGTGGGCATCATTGTGTGATTGTTAATCCATCGCATAAGTAGAAGACTCATAGTGAGGGGAGTTAAAGTAATATGGACTTGCCTCGAAATGCCTGAACTCTTCAATTGGGTCAATCAACAACTGGTCATTCCAAGTAAGCCCTTTCAAAGGTAGTTATTCTCTCCTTCAAATTAGCTTTCAGTATTCAGTAATTTCTCTTGGTCCACGTTTAACTTGGTGTCAGACAACATCCTCTTTTCCAATCCTATGCTTCCTAGTCCTAGATATACCATATAAAATAGAAAAAAACGAAAAATTGAATATATCAGTAATAAAGGATTAGGTATTTCTGCACACTCTACTAATATTAGCCAGGAAGCGAATGGTCTTGCCATTACTCAATATTTATTTTTTGGAATAAAATATTATATATGACGTCAAGATGCCAGTTAGATGCCAGGATAGCGAAGGTGTTTCTCTGATCACCACAATTTCGAGCCTCTACCTCAACCAGAATCCTTCTCGGGGCTCGCATTTCTTTGAAGCAAGCCTTCGAAGTAAATTTGTTTGTTTTCTCTCCAACGAGCGAAATAGTCTCTCAGTGCGTTGTTGAGATATATCCTCTTGAATATCGGCCAAGCATTCAGCGTCTCATGAGTAGACGTCACGAGAAGCATGGTGCTACGAGGCCCAACAGAATATTGAGATATTGAATTTGACTATTGCTAACTAATTTTCGTTGGCATATTTAAAGTTAAAAATTTTCGTTGAGAAAAATTTGCTTTTAAAAGATTTCAACTATTTTGATCATTTTATTTAACTTGAAGACACAGCGTTTTGTAAATAACCGGGAATTACAATGGAAACAAGGTTGCTCATCCGGATCACCCTTGAAGATGAAAAAATGTTAAACAAATTAGAATTCCATAAGAGCATTTCCGGAATACGATTGGATCGCTGGCGAATCATTCAAAAAAATTCTAAAGCGTTACGCTAAAAATCTCACTATGACGTTTAATTAGCATGGCGTCTTGTGGTTTACTCATTTTTGTGGAGCTCAGTGCCAAGGGGACTAAATCCATTGATTATCAGAGCCAGACCTTTTTTCACCATTGTTCGCTTTTTTTCAAAAACTATCTATAATTTTGACATGAAATGTATGTATTGTTTTTATGTTATGGATATTCCGAGTATTCCAATTTTTTAATGGATAAGTTATTTTTTAAAGCTATCTTATTTGTCTTATTTACCTAACATTGATAATCTTTGCCGTAACATAATTAAAAAATAACGATAAATAAGGTGTATTTTAAATACTTCTAATTAGTTAGTTAATAGCACTCCCGCGTTGCCATAAGCACGTAAAATGCCTAGGGTTTCGCTCGTGCCTACACTCGACTATCCTCCCAGTCGACATCTAGCTCTGTTTCTGCGTTTACGAATATCCTCAAGATCGTCTCCAGTACTTCTAATTAACTTCCTGAAAAATAAATTTAAGGTTTTTTACGCCAAGTGTGCGGCATGAAAAAAAGTCTGAGAAGCACTGCTTTAGAATTTACTTTCTCTATCCATTCAACCAACTTCTCTTCAAGCATTGGAAATTTATTTTATGTGCACCTTTAAAAGACGGTTGACAATTTTTGAATCTTTCAAAATAGTGTACTTCTTAGTAAAAGATTATTTATTGTTTTTCTAGGTATTGTCTTTCGAAGCATGTTTAAGAATCTATCAGCTAACTGCTGGCACTTAATTATATATTTTATCAATTTTTTAAATTTGTAAAATTAAAAAAATATAAAAACGAAAATTATCAACAAATCAAAATCAGTAAGCTTTATTAATAACAATTGGTTCTATTGGTTTGTTGTTATGATCTGTCTCCACCAAACCAATTCTCTTCACCACTGACATTCCCGAGTCCACCCTCCCAAAGATAGTGTGTCGTCCATCCAAGTGCGAAAATCTCCGCCAGGAGTCTTTAATAGTAGCAACATTTTCATTGCGAGGTTTACCTTGATTTAAGAATTTATCCATCTCGAGTTTATTAGCTGCTTTGCACAAGAGCAACCTCCGTAGTTAGCCATGTTGTTAGTTAATCCACAAATTATGCAATTTTTACAGTTCTTAAGTCAGGTTGACTATCCGACTTCCTGTGGTTTCCTGAGCAAATCAAATATCTTTAAACGTTTTTGCAGAAACGCGCAATATGACCAAATAACTGAAAGCATTAGCATTGGATTTCAGGTTTTTTAAACCATTCACTGTGACTTGTGAGAAACTAATATTAAAACCAAGTCTAATTAAAGACTGAGCTTCTCCACGGTTTTCTATTTTTAGTTTTGCAATAGGTAATCTTTCGTTACGTTCTTTCAAATTTTTTTAATTGATAACTGTTAGAATTGAGACGATTCCATAACGATTCTATAACTATGAAAATAAAAACATGGCTTTGGGATGGATTAAACGTTTCAACATACTATCAGCGACTGCCAGTAAGGAACGAATTTCATTAAGGAAATAAGGCTTGTTTACGCTTGAAATTGCCTCAAAAGAGGATATGGACGATTGTGTAGATGATTATGGCTTGAGCCTCATTAGGTATTGATAGACATGTTTTTATACTTCCTTCCTATATCCTTCAACTGTTTTTGTGGAGGGAATCCTTTTTTGGGCCTCAGATGATTACTTGAATCTCTATTTTACTGAAACTATACGACCTGGTTTCTCTTTCCAACGTTTTATGAGTTCAAAATGTGTTCTCCACCATCCTTCAGGATGGGCGCTGGCGCTGAGAAGGAGAAAGGGTCACAAAAAACTGAGACCCATTTGTGTCCTTCCCAGCGTTCGCCATTGAAAGAATGCCTGCTCCGGTATGCTTCAGGTCTCCAGTGATCTCATCCTCAAAAGGCTCCCCATAAATGGATTCTCCACCTCGTCCAGTACCAGATGGGTCTCCACTTTGGATGATGAAGTTGTTGACGACTCGGTGGAATGTGACTCCGTTGTAATAACCAATTTTTGTTAGCTGTGCAAAGTTTTTGCAAGTCTTGAGGGCGTATTCCCAATATAGCTCAAACGTTATATTTCCTAAGCTGTTTCATTAATATTTAAAAAGAAACTTTGTTTCAAACGTTACAGTCGCTGGTCTCCAATCATCAGGCGGAATATCACACAACACCATGTTGGTTTATTTTTATTTAAAATTTTATTTATTGTTTGTTTTTAAAAAAGGATTTTTTATTATAAAAATATTTAATATGTCTTAATTCAACGAATAAAATTGAAACGTTTACAAAGAAGGCAACTTGGCTTCATATCTACTGCCATGAACAATAATGGTTGAACAATATTTGACTCTGTTCCAAAGAAGATCATCACCCACAAAATTTATTCATCGAACATTGACGCAAATCTGAAGTTATGGTTGGCGAATTACTTGAGCGATCGGTGTGGGAGAGTACTCCAGGGTATTTGATATTCTGCATCGAGACTAAAGACTAAATGGATTGGATACCCCTACAAGCAGTACACTGAACGTACAATTAGTTATGCATGTGCTACTTGAGAAACAAGCCTTGGCTGACGAACCTAACCAAGATCCATAAAATTCAGTCAAAGGCGGCAAAAGTACTGAAGAAGTCGTTCTGCAATGAATTCCGGCCCAGAAGTTTTGAAAATATGGTTAAAGGGATTTGCTACCCTGTGCAGGCAGTGGAACTCTCAACAATACACAGCCACGACGTGGATTTGCTACCTTCTCCAACTGGGGCAATTTTCTGGCGGAGGATACGTTTACGTAAACCCCACTTTTATCGCAAATGTGGCGGAACAAATCTGAATATGATAAACAGATACGAAGAATGCTGAGGGAGTCCGGAATCACCTTAATTTTCTCATTCTGACAAAAACTGTGGCTTTTGGTTATTATTATTAAGCGCGAAGCCATTGGTCATGACAAAGCTTGTGCAGTACAGGAAACAATAAGAGTTATTAATTTCTTCCATTTTCCCCTGTTCTGGGCAACGTCCCGTAAGGCGTCAAGGTCGTTCCCGTCTTTAATTGTTTCCCCACTCTCCGAAGGTCTCTATCCAGCGTAACCGGGCGAGTATTTTTCGGGCGCCCCCTGAAACGAGATCCATCAAATAATAATAACAGCCTTTTCACGAGAGCCATAATATTTATAGCTCCGCATAGGCAGGACACACACTTTATTAAAGTAAAGAACAGTTAATTTTAACTAATCGTAGGAATGATCTTCACTTTTTTTTCTTTTTCTTGTGTGTGGGTTCTTTCTAGACAATCTAGTTCCACAGTGAGTATCCACTGATGACGGCGTCACTCGTCACGAGATCCATCAGCTTCGAAATAGTCCTCCTTGGTAGTATTTGCTGGTGCCTCCAAATCCATTCTTAAAATGTGTCGAATAGTCTCCACCTGCATGCCGCTATTTGTAGTGAAATAGGTTTGCTTGATGTCCAGGTATAAACTATTTTGCTTCCGAGCTTTGAATACCATGTCGAAGTGATCTCTATAAAACGAGTCTAGATTGTGATTGTCCTATCAGAAAGTCCCCATGTTCCGGCATTGTAGAGGAGAATAGGCTTCATCAGTGAATTGTATAAACGTGTCTATGTTTGTGTACTCAATCTTTTACTCTTTAGCCAGTTTTCCTTTAGGCTGCGTAGGCTTTTGGTTAATAATTTTAATTTAATTAAAAAAAAGTTTTTAATAAAAGTATGGTAATCATTCCTGTTGCGATAGTTTTGAGTACAAATCTGTCGCGATAGCTTGATACTGCGGACGTTCTGATAAAAAACTAAAAATCGTTGATTACTATCAAAGGATGTTATTATAGTTTTGGACAAATTTATTTAAATCACAGATTCCAAAAAAATTGATGTGTCTCGAACGAAAGACATAAGACTTTCAAATTTCTTTATTGGAGATTAGAAAATTCACAACTACATTTCTGAATAAAAAAAGGATCCTATTTTTGATGTCTCCAAAAAAGTATCTTCGTTGGATTATAGGAAGTATTAAAAGAACATACGCAGCTATAAATCTCAGAAAATACGAGTCAATGATATTGTAATGACTTGGATTATAAGTTGAGTGAATCAATGCTGAGAAGTACCTATATTCCATAAGAACTTTTTGTTTGATTTTTTTGACTCACAGTAAAGATCTAAGGGATTCGTGATTAAAATTAAGCACTCGAATTGGAGTTTACTGGTTACTCAAATATCTTTGTGAATAACCGATTTAAGTAGTCATCTCGTCATGAATCTTTCCGTCAGCTATTGAAACGTGTTTAATGGCTGATTGATGGCCAAAATTCCTGACTCGAGGAAATCGAGTCTATTCACCTTGCTGATACAAAGTCTCCACGAATCGATTTAAAATGGATGTATTTTGAAATTTCTTATTACAATGAATTTGCTTCATCAATAATCAAAAAATACTAATGTAGACAATTCCAATTATTGAGGAACCTCAGACTTTCGTGGGTTAACCTCCTTATTTAATCGTTTATGTGAAATTCTGCCGTTTTCATCAAAGCGATTCATTATTTTTCTCAACAATTTCATTAATTTTTTTCGTTAGAAATCCGCTTTACGCACATCCTTGTGTCGCTTAAAAAAAGTTGTATTAGTTAGAGACATATTTGTAATGTTTTTTCTCAATGTTATTCCATAATTATTCTACTAGCGTCCGTAACTTTTTATCAGGGAAACATCGACTAATGTTTGCATTTCAATTGAAGTGCCCTTTCGAATTCAATAATGATCTTCATCTTTGATCCACAGATATAAACTTTCTGTTATAATTATGCAATGTAATTTATTTCTATTACATAAATTCTAGATTTCTGCAACGAATTTGGACAAGATATGCGATATTCAAGTGAAAACAGCAAACCTACTAAGGAAATATTCCCGAGTGGAAATTCTGCCAAGAAACCTAGAAAATATGATAGAGGCGACTGAAACAGTGCTCCTGCGAAGGACTCAAGTATGCGGACCCCGTCCATATCGGAAATGCACAGGAACGCAGTCGGAACACCGAGAAAAGATGCGGAGACTGTAGAAGGAGGCTGGGATCAACTGAATTTTGTTATTTTGGATATGGCAGTGGTTTTTTGGTTCAATAATATAAAAATAACTAAATTTTAGATAAAAAAAACCGCTTACTCCCGGCTATTATGCAAGAAGACGTCTCATATTCTTCATTAATGTTTGCTAATATATGATGATAGTCCTCAAGGATTTTTATTTTCGATAAAAATCTGTAAATTTCTAGATTTATAATCTTTAAAATGTACAACTTTAATTCTCACTTTGAAATTAGGTTTATTAGGGAGAGGTAATCTTTCACTAAGAATAAAATATTCAGAAGCTGAATTAATCAGCATTTGATAGAGGTATTTCTTTCTTTCTCCCAGCAAAGTAATACAGGATTTGTCAAAATTATATCGTAAACTAAAATTTCGGCTGTGTAAATTAAGGCTGCACTATTTTTTTAAATAGGAATGTGGCTTATCAAAAGCTTGAATCGCAAAGTTACTTCTTCCGATGTGATTATGGTCCCTCTATAAAATCCAGGGTTAACACAAAATCAATGACTTTTCCTTAATTCGCAATTTTTAATTGTACATTCATAATCCATTACTGTCTTTATTTCTCAAAATGTTAATTCTTCAAGTAAAATACAAATAGATTTTTATATATACTGGTAGTTTGGATGAAAATGTTAAAAGTCATTAAATTAGTTTTCAGAATAAAAAATCTTCTTTCTAAGATCTCCCACTATGTCTTTTAGATATATGGCTGATCTCATTCGAAAAGCACTGATTTCATCTAATTAATCAGTGAATTCTGAATATAGATTGTATGCTTTCTTCAATAGAGATCATAGGATTCTCAGTTTTTTGATAATTGTAATAATGGATGGTTCTACAAGTCATTTAAGTTAGTTTCGGCACTTTTAAGTTCGCTACGTGAGTCCTTGAATCTTGTTCTAAAGAATAAAGTGATAATCGGAACTTTGATAATTTCTCTTTATATTACTTATTAGATTACATTATTATTTGACCACGTGGTGTCATGTGGCTACTTGATTGATGATTTCTCTTCCCTTAAGTGGCGACATCAGATCCATCTGACTCAGAGACACTCATTATATATCCATTCTGCTACTTAAATGTTATTAAAATAATTGAAATAAACAGATTTAATTCTCTCAGGTACATAGAATTGACATTGTTCGGAGGAAAGTACACTGTCTCTAGGAATGAAGTATTATTATTTATGTTGCAAAATACAGTGTAATCTTACAGTTAAGTGTCCCAAATTCGTCTGTTTTCTTCATTAAAAAAACTTATTTATTAAATGTCAAAATTGGTTAACAATAGTAGAATTATCAAAATAATATATGAAATTCACTTCAAAGAGATATTAGCATATCAAGATGAAAGATGAATAATGTGATCTCAATGACTTAAAGAACAAAATCGACCACCTTCACTCAAAGACCTGTCCATATGGTGCATATTACTTATTCGAACTATAAAAATCTCAGTTAAACACTATTTTAGATAATTGAATTTTTCGATCACTTAACATTAATTACTGATACCTAATGTCAAATCGATCACCAAAATTTTATTTGAACATTTATATAAAAATCAAAATTTCACTTTTACTAATTTGGGGACTTGCCCAGAAATTTCCGTCCCCAATCGGTTTCCTCTACAAGGATCAAAGTAGGCACTTCCATTCGGCAGTGGTTGCGGGAACTGAGATCACCTAACTAGTTAACATTTTTTTGTCTTTCTTCTCGGTGGTCCATGAGTTAATAAATAATAATGATATTTAACTAGCTTTACTCCATTTAGGACATACGAATATCGGAGTTAAGTCCACCCAGAACCAATAAAATGGAATAAAACATCCAGCCTTGAGTTATGGGAACTCCGTCAATCAACAATTCAACCGAGAAGTGCATAAATTGACATAAATCATCAAAAGGAGATGTCATGGTTGATTCTCAAACAAATTTATTAATTCAAAGCCAAGAATCACCAACAAATTAAAAAGAAAAATGTGGGTGTCAGTTGATCCCGGCCTACTTAAGAAAACCTCTCATCTTTGCTCGGTGTTCGTCCTGAAAACCGACGCACTTACTGTATGTACGAAACACTTTTGGCAACTTCTGATGTGTCAATAGAGCTCCTGTTCTCCTCATAAGTAGCTTGAAAGGAGTTTCCATTAGATACGAGGAGAACATTTGTAGGAACCAGGTGACTGTTGTTTGAAAGACATTAATCTTTTTCAAATTCATATCGGAAAGGTTTGTTCCCCATCATCCGATACTGATGTTAGGTTGTATATGTATATAGATATAGAGTATTATAGAGTGAGCTTAACGTTGAGTTGAAACAGCCTTTGTAGTGTCTAATAAGTGCTTTTACATAGTTTAGTATCGGTGAGACGAGGAGATGACATTACTAGCATGTTACTGAAAGTCACGAGGGGTCGTAAGTGATGCCTAGTAACTTGACAGAGTTTGTGTAGGAGCTTAAATCTCACTTAAGGGTCAAGAGAGTTGCACAGTTTGTTAGTCTTCTAATTGAAGTAAAATCATTTTGCATGACTTTTCTTGGTAACTCCCCTTCTTCACTCGTTAGGGAAATTTGCTATCAAAATTTTCAATTTGCTTGTATGTTCAAGAGAAAGATCTTCCTTTTGTAACTTCCTTGGGAGTGACAAACCTTCTATATGTTAATGGAGATGATTAGTGACTTTTGGTAGTGTTGTAAGCTACACACGTGGTACGTTAGTTTGTTAACATGTGTCTACTTGATTAAAGATTTGATTGTTTGTTTCTTCTGTCCCTCCTCTTCCTTTTTCCAATAGAGTAGTGTCATTTGATTTCTCACGTGGTGCCTAGTGTTACGATGGTACGCGAAAGGATCATTTACTCTCTCCCACTCCGCTGGGGGTGTTATCACAGCACATTTCTTCTATATTTTATCTTATGGATGGACTTGTGTGACATTGGATAAACTCTGTTTTTTCTTGATGGACTCTCATATAAAAAAAAACTCAAAATTTCTTCGGATTGAGTAGATTTTCTCCATCCCCTAAGAGGAGGGCAAACCTCTAAGCAGAGGTTTTCAAAAAATAATTCTCGCGGCACACTAATCGTAAAAAAATAATCCACGGCACACATTAAAAAATAAAAAATTAATTTTTTAAGATGTGTAAAACTAAGTACAAGAATTGGTAATTTAATGACCAAATTTTTATTAATAAAAAAATGAAATCTTTATTATTATTGTTTTTGCATATATCATCAATATCAGGTCGAATGGTTGACAATGCCACCCGCATTTCAGCATCAATGTTTTTCAAACTTTCACCGTTTGTTATTCTTCATATTATGCAGCGTAGAAAAACCTGTTTCGCATAAATAGGTCGTTGAAAACTGTAAAATTATGGTCAGTGCTTGTTTTGATAAACTGGGATATATGTTTCGAATATATATCCAGAATTCTCCAATGTATAACTCCGTCATTGTTTGGCCATATTCTCAGATTGGAACAAGACACGCCAGCAAACGTCGTCATGGAAGAATACTTTGATACGTCAGGGGAGAAGTTCAGAGGTCGTCCAAGAATAACTCTTCCGGAAGTCCTTAATGGTGACCTGAGATCAGTAACCAGACTACTAAAGGACGGTGAAGACCTTAGCAGTCTGCGGCACTTGGCATCGGACAGGAGGGGATGGGAAAGGCTAATTAAGAGGATTGTTCAGACGCGGCACGAATAGAATTATAGTTTATATGATTCTATGTAGTTGCTTATATAATAATAATAATAACTCAGTCATCATTAATTTTAAAAATCGATCATTAAACAGTGCAATAAATTCTTCATTTTTTTAACAAATAAGTGTTTTGATTCTGACACAAGAAAAGGAATTCGTATCTAAAAAAATATTTAAAAAATAATGACCCAATCGAATTTTTCAATTTTTAAGTCTGGAAAATAAGCATCGTGAACATGTCAATTGGTCGAGTAGTAGTTAAAAGAGGCTTACAAAGCAAGAATTGTTCTGTAATTTTTCCAGAATAAACAAATCGTAAATATGCCAACAAATGTGCCATTCTCGAAATATCCGTGGATTCATCAAGTTGTAATGAAAACCGAGTTTCTTTAATAGAAAATGAGACATTATTTTCAATATTCTCCGACAAAGCACAAATCCGACAAGAAACAGTGTTATCTGACAAAGGTGTCTTTATTATTTTTTGTTCATATTTATGACCAATCATAGTCCGAGCAATAATACGACAAGCAGGGATTATCAAGGTTTCGTTAATAGTGTGAGGTTTTAGTTGTTTTGCTATCGATTCTGAGATCAGGTATGAACATTTCAATGATTCCTTTGTGTTTACAAAAGTTTCACTGAACATCATTTGACTAGATTTACGATTCATAGTAAAAACTAAATAATACTTGTGTTGTTTTTTCAAATGGATAAAATAATCCACAGATTTTTCGGAATAGTCCGGATGCTTGGAAGTAAAATGTCTCTTTAGTTTTCTAGGATCATTTGCCAATACTTACATGCAAATTAGACATTGAGGTAGTTCATTTTTATTTTTGCATATAAATCCAAATGACAAATAAGAATCTTTATAAAAACGACGAACTGATTTACCCATAAGCACGTTGATGCGCACGTTATTAAAAAATTAATAAATAATGGTTAACCAATGAAAATGTCATTTAATATATAATAAAAAAATGATTATTTTAATTTTAGTAATTATTTTAATTTTTTATCTTTTTAAATTAATTAGGTCAAAAAATGTATATAAATTTATTCAAATTTGTATTTGTCAGGCAGCACACTAGAAATTGTCTCGCGGCACACCGTTTGACAACCTCTGCTCTAAGCGAAACAAACATTTTATCGTCAGAGCGATGATGTGGTGGTACAACCTGCTGATGAAAATGGCCAGGGGGTATAATTCTATGCCGTTAATTTATTAAATTAAATTTATTGAACCAGAAAAACACATCATAGGCAGAATTAAAAAATTCAAATAATCTCTGCTTCCCTCAGCAGGCAGAATTAAAAAATTCAAATAATCTCTGCTTCCTCCAGGTGGAACTCCTCTGGATGGTTGATTATTAAAGCGGACTAATCGGCACTAATTGCAATAATTGTCCTATTTATGAAAAAAAGGATATTTTCCTATTTCTTTCAACCATGAAATTGTCTTAAAATAGGTTAGTTAGTCTAAGCACATCCGCGTTACCAATAAACACTGTTTATGGTTTCGCTTGTTTTTCGACTATTCTTGCTGTCAGCGTTCTCTATACCTTTCATCGTCTAGTTTGCCTCCTGATTTCGTCTAGATCGTCTGCATCCATCAATCGTCGGGACAATATGTAAACCATAGACTCTATACATTGTACAATCAGCTATAAATTCAAAACATTCGAATTCCATTAGAAAAGATTTTGAAAAAATTATAATAATAAAATGTTTCATGTTATTTGTTTTTTTTCATTACCTATGTTTTTGTGAAAATAATATCAAAATATACCTAATTGAAAAAAATGACAAATTTTCTTCAGAAAATATAAAACGCAGAGCTAGGTTCGATGAGATTAGATACCCCCAGATGTAATTATCACAAAATGGGGGAGTTTCTTAGAAGCGGCATTTTATTACTCCGAAATTATTTTGCAATAAAAACAAAGTGAACAATTTGAAAACGATAGGGTTATTGTTACCAATGTGAAGTAATCAATAATTAATGAAATTTGTTTAATGAATTTTTTGAACTTACGAAATATCGATGGCTAACATCTATTTTGAAAAATTGCAAAACTCACGGTATTCAACCAAAGAAAGTTATGCAGATTTTGAAAAATCAGTTATATTTTTTAAAAGGGGATTTAAAATTATTTTATTGAATGATATGAGAAGAATAAACGTTGTTAAAATGACTAAAGTCAGCAAATTCAATGAATATACTACAACTTTTTAAAATGCCCCGCTACATCAATAATAGCAGTGGAACAATATTTAAAATAATGTAAAAAATAAAACTTTATAATTATCCTATCTTTTTCTTAAAATGTGGTACTTATAATATTTTATTTTTAAAATACCTAAAAATTTTTCTTATTATTTCCGCCCTAGTGATTTATAAGACTGCATTTTACGAAGAGCCATATTAGCTATGCCTCCCAGGAAGGACACGTAATTTATTTTAGGTAAAGAAAAGATATCAAAACTTAGAAAAGCTTTTTTTTCTCAATGTATGTAAGTCCTTATGAGACGAAATAAAATGTTCACTGATGGCAATCGTCAAATCAGTGGATGCGTGGAACCCACAACCGAAATGTACAGAAGCTAGATTCGAGCTAGGACCATCAAACCTTTTATCAAGCACTCGTTACACAGCGCCACCCGGCACAGTGATTAATAATGTTAATATTTTAAGAAAATTTTTTTTAAACATTCTTTATGTAATTTCGATTTCAGTATTAAGGAGGTGGTCTTGGTTAGGTACGTGCGAATTCGAACAATTTAACAAACTGTCTAATGTGTTGGCCTTCTCTACCAGCAATTCATCATCATACTTCACCAATCTACCAGCAACTCCACACAATGTCTCTTGCAAATGACTTCTTATATTATAAGCATCTCCCGCTTCATCCTCTTCATTAATTATACTCATCAGCAAATT
The DNA here is from genome assembly GCA_011109175.1 of Dicyema japonicum. Classification (NCBI taxonomy): domain Eukaryota; kingdom Metazoa; phylum Dicyemida; class Rhombozoa; family Dicyemidae; genus Dicyema; species Dicyema japonicum. The sequence goes on along the minus strand of RDEW01000024.1, from coordinate 253,128 downwards.
CACTCCCTTCTGCACAAAAACTGACGACTCATTCTGTTCATTCATCATCGCTACCACCACTCGGAGACCTCCCTCCAATATAAAGTAATTACGTGAATCTTCAGATCCACGGACCGCCGCGGAAATTGCCGACATTGCTTTGATACTCAGTTCGGGGTCCCCTAAATTGTCAACCAACAGAGAAAGAGTTCCGGACTCCAAAACCCTCTTCTGGACGACGGGATTGCTAAATACAGGTAAAGAATACTGTTGGGATGCTGAACTGATGACTTTCATGGCCTTCTCTGCTAGAATAGGATCACCTCCGTTGATTAATTTAACCATTTCTTCAATTCCCCCAATCCTAGCGAACTCAATTCCGTTGTCAATCTGAGTTAGAAAAATGTTTACTTGGTGAACGAGATAGTTTATTTCGTCCAACAGTTCGGACCTATTTGTTTGATTTACAAACACGTGGAATATTTCGTTCAAGTGTTCAATCTCGCTCTTCATAAACAGATCAAGAGATCCCAGGTCTTCCTTTAATTCATCTAACGTCCTGAATTTTGGTTGATTTGTTGAATTACTAGACTTGTTTTCAGACAGTTCTAGTATGTCTATTATTGAGGAATGGCTGGCAATAAGTGACAAAATAATCATCACAAGACACCACATTGCTGATGTTTTATACGTGTACAAGTTATTATAATTTGAATAAAATATTAATTTTAATTTATTTTAATAAAAAAATATAAATTACAAAAAAGTACTAAAACTTTTTATATTTTTACTTTTTCTTACTTTTTATTGATAATGATTAAAAACTGGTTTTGTGCATAAAAACCTTATTCTTCTGCAAACGCGACCGTGTAAACTAGACAATCAATAGAGGATTTTCCATAACTGTAATTTGGATGCCTTGTGCTTTGAAAAATTTATTTCTTTGCGAATGCAACCATGTTAACTAGATACGATTAATTAGTTGTATACAGTTAACTTTCTTCTCCGTGTATTCTAGGGTAATAAAAATTAAATTATTTACAAAAAATATAAGCCAACGTATATTTTCGTACTCCAAGCGAAATCATAATAGTAGTTCGAATCTAGTCCCTGGTTTAAATCCAGTGGCTGTTTAAGGTTACAGCATCTATGATTCCATGGGTTTGATGAGTGACGCCGTTACTCAGTGTGTACTTCACAGCGGAAATGAATCGTCTACGAGGACTGACACTCAAAAAATTAAAAAGAAGTACTCGGTTCCCTTTCCACGATTCGTCATCATGACTGTTCGTTACTTTAATAAAGTACGTGTCCTGCCTGGACGTATCTACATTATTATTGCTCTCGCGAACAGTGGCTTGAATTATTAGCCTTTGTCATATCGACAAGACTCTCCAGATTCTACGCTTTCTATGTTCAGAACTTTATGTTTCCAATGTCTTTCGAATCCGCCACTTTTACCACCTCGAGGAGAAACAAAACTAGATCTTTTATCCACTCTGCACCGATAGACATTTCAACTGGTACGCTCACGTAACCTGTAATTTAAAGTTATATTTTTAAGGTTAATTTAAACAATAGAAGTCAGGTAGTTGCCGCTCTCACCGCGTGGCTGTTCCCTCTCAAAATTGCGAGCGAAATTCGCTCAAATAGCCAGCGGCGTTCGCGGAGATTTCCAGTGCATGAGGTGATCCGGTTTCCTGTAATTAAAAATAAAGGCGTTAAAAATGGTTAGTAGTCGTTAGAAAGTTAACTTAGTTAACTCCCTAGGATAAACTGATGAACTCCACCAGAATGAAAGAATGATATAAATCCAGAAATTGAAAAAAGTGGTCTCAACTGACTTACTCTTGGTCGCTGGAATTTAAATGACTCAACACTCGTGGTTGATGTGGTCGTGGTAGTCGCTACAAATGAGTACAGAGAATACTAGTTGTAGTCGTTGTGGTCGTTGTGGTCGTTGTGGTCATTGTTGCTTGAGTAATTAATAATACACTTTACTTGTTGTTGCTAAATAATTAAATTGGAATTATACGAGCATTCGTCGTGTACAAGCAATCCCAGTACTTTTTCAGTGATTTTACCTGGTCGATAGTTTTCTGAGACACGTGCCTTAAATTACAAAAAAAACCAGAACTCGTGTTTTTCTATTTTTCTGTTCATCAGACAGTTCTTTTGGCAACCACTATCATATTCATCCACGTGCTCGAATCCTAGCACGTGGAACAACTCGTGGGCTAAGATTTCTGACATTATTTGATCGCTGGATCTTATCAGGACTATTCCTACGGCTAGTCTCCCGCAAACCTTCTTCAACAGACTTATACCCACCCGCTTTGAGTCGGATTGAGAATCTCTGAAAGGAAGTCGTAATAAAACTTGAAGAATACGACGGCGTCTGCTGAATCGAATAGATTTTGTTTCTGTGCGTATTCGGCTGCCACGTAGGGATTTGTAGAAATATTCGTTTTGGTGGAGTATACTTTCACAAGTCGTAATTCGATCTTGATTTTATCGAAAAACCAAATCTTGCTAAGAGATACCTTTTGAGACAAAGAGATCAAATTGCTGACGTCTTTCTTGGCTCTTTTTCATCAGAATTGTAAATTGTAGCTATGTTTGAATATAAGGTGGAAACAATATCAGCATCGACAACAACGTTAACTTCTAATTTTCGCTTGAAGGAGCCGTTTTCTATAATATTTAGGATAAATTACCAATGAAGGCATAAAATAGACAAAAAAGTAGAAAAGTCATTTATTAAAATTTTTAAAATTTTTTTAAATTGAACATTTTCTGCATATTAATCAATGAGTCTTGAAGCGTGAATTACTACAGCTCTCCACAATTCCGGAACTGACCGATCTATGGGAGCGACCAACATCTGCTGCGTACTACTTAATTGATGCTGGACTCCTACAAGTTAGTGAGGCTGGGGTTACTTAATTAACTAACTAACTAACCACAGCTAATCTGTATCCATTTTCCAGTTACAAGAATTCATCCAGAACCTCTGTTGTCAACTGATCATTGATGTGGGGAGATCAAATACTTCCTTTAATCCATCACTGGATGCCTTCTGGGGTAGTTGGATCACATGACGCTCCGGTACAAGTACGAAAAAAAATTTGATAGATGTGAGAAACTCTCTATCAAATGACGAGTGAGAGAAACTCGGGTCATTAAGCACTACAACTTAACCAATACACTTACTAATTAATATTAGTAACCATAACGATCCGATTCTTTTTACCAAAATCAGTGACATGCTTCCCATGATTCCTTAAATTTCCTAGACGTCTGGTTCAATATATTTACTGCCCACGAGGTAAATCACATGACGCTACACTAGTAGGAAAGTTAATAAGAGAACAAAATAAACAAACATAAATTTTCAATCAACTAGAAAATTTGCACTACGTGACCGAAATAAATTTTTTCAACGAAATTATACAAAAATTAAACGGTCGCTAATGAAAAAATAAAATTTGATCCATTATTTTTCTATGATTATTACTTGGCTATTTTTTTTAATCAACAATTTATTTAAATCAGAAAACCATATTTACAGTAAATCATATTTAAAACTGCCATCCATCCAAAGTGGACCCCGCCGACATTATCGACGTTGCGTTGCCTCTCACGATTGCAACAGAGATCAACTGGAATAGCCACCGGGTCTCACGTGCGTCGTGGCTTTTTATTGTGGCTAAGCGTCCAAGTTTCTTTAGGAAGCGAAGCGATTTTCCACTTATTCCTCCAGTTGTCTCGACCACTATCGGATAAAACGCGAATCGGTCGCGTAGCGCTTCGTATTTCTTCTCCTTTGCCCTCATCGTTTTTTCCGCGGAATACAGTGTGTCTACCGCGCTCCCGACAATGTTGGACGGGCAAAGCGTGTCGACGCAAGTAGCGTTTGATCCCAGACCAAAGGTTTCCCCTCTTCGAATGGGAAAATTGTGATCCCGTCGAAACGTTTTCCGTCTCCTCTGTCCAGACCAACAGGTTCTAGTATGGCTGGTTATCCCGCAGACTCCAGGGCTCGCTTGACAATTCCGTTGATCGCCTTGTGTCTTGGGAATCGTCCTGCACTCCTTCGACAAGAGAGGGCATGGAGTCCATAACAATCGACGGTTGCGCCACATCGGCATTTGTGGGTCCGGCAAATCTCCAGTCCAAGTCTGGTGGTTGATGCCGATGCGGACAGTATCGTCGTCAAGGTGGGTCCCGACACTGCCAACTGGGAGTGCATTGATCCATGCGCCACTCGATTCGCATCTTCCAGTGACTAGACAGGCACTTCTGTGTTGGTTTGATTGGTTCAGAAGCCTCTCATATTTATCCTCGCAGATGGTCCTGTAACGATCTTTCTGCTCAGGCATCATCCCCTTCAAATGCTCCATCTCTGTGATTTCAGATGATTCTGTTTGGAGTTGGAGAATCATCCTCACCAGCAGTCGGCTGGAGCCCAAAGAGGATTGATAAGCAGGGCAAGCCAGATCTTTCGTTGGCTATTTTCAAATGAGAATTTTTCGTTTGAAACCTATTCAAGCAGTATAATAATAATTTAATTATGAGCGCAGCCAGCAGTAGTTAACTGTTACTTTTTGGCTATAATAAATTGTTTTTATAAAAAAATTAATCAATTAACTTAGTAACAACAAGAAAAAGGATAATAGTTATAGTACAAAATAAATGGCGGGTTCGAATCTTTTTATGTTCCACTGAAGGTTCATCGAATCTATGATGGTTTGGGTATGACAAGCTACGCCGCCATCAGTTAATACATCACTGCGGAAGCGGATCATCTACAAAAGACTCAAACAAAAAAAAAAAGAAGATTTTTTGGGTCTCTCCTCCCTTTCAACGATAAGTAAGTATGACTGTAATTTATTCAAATTGTGTGTGTCATGTCTATGTGAGTTATAAATATTTTGGGTCTCGAAAAAATGATTTATTATAAGGCAATGGGGATTGATTTATTTACTATTTTTAGTGAGGAAGAATTTTTATATTTTTAACCCCAGGCATACAATCTTTGGTAAGTCCATCACAAACAAATACAATTTACAACTAATTTATCCAAAGACGGAACACGAGGGAGAATGTATGCTTGTGTTGACAATTCCACCCTCCAATACAGGCTTCCGCTTCCGAAGAGAGGTGTTCAGTAGGTCCACCCTCTCCCACTCTCATCACACGTCTTATTGTCGCGGACATCACTTCATTCTTTGACAAGTCATGACAAATTTTGAAGGTAACCTTTGATATACACATGTGCTTATAACAGCACATCAAAAACACGATATCATAGTAAAAACGTTGTATAAACAAATATATCGAGGCAAGAATTTCTTACACATGAGCCTCATAAGGCCCATTGATCTTCAGGATTAATGCGGAAAAGATCGCAGCAATCCAGAAAAAGGTCTAGAGAATGATGAATCAATTGATTACTGGAGAAAAATATATTTTACTAGCTCCTTTAAAAAAATTAACTAGTTCAAGCAAAATGGTATGTTCTCCGTCCATCATGACTTGTAAAAACAGCGGACAAATACTAAGACAATCTCTGACTTTCTTTTAGGAATTTCTTTATGCTTGACAATTCTGCCTGAAATTCCAACGGTTCCTGGATTCCTTCTGTTTATCAATTAGGCTGGGCTAACTAACCACGTCGTTCAGTTAAATTTTGGTTATCAATAAAGTAAAATGGACGTATTATCATAAAATCAGAGACAATATTAATAAAACAAAAATCAGAGGGATAATGATAAAAGTAAATAAACTAATAAGTAAAAGATAACTAACACAAAAGGGATTCAAAAATATAAAGGGAAATACAACACAGGGAAACATAAAATATATATACAAGTCATTTCACAAATATCCCCGTTCCTAATAAACGGGTAAGTCTCACAATCAATCCCTCAGATAGCTGATCCATCAAAACTCCCCACATCTCCTCTCCAACAAACTCTTTATACTCACCAAAGAACTAGACTCACAAAACCCATTACCAAAATAACAGTTCTTACAAATCCGTTGCTACCCTCAAAACATACTGCCTCACAAAACGTCATAAAACACCCCAACAGCACACGAGGTCTCACTTTGAGAGCCAAAATCATTCCATTCAAAGCGTCTTCCTTCCTCTGCAGATCCGTCAACCAACAGAGCAGCAAACACCTACAAATAACATCATCTACCACCATTGCCCCAAATAAGACTCCATGTGCTCTGAAATCTCAACCGGGTAAACCAGGGCAATCTGTCCTATCGTAGCAGCTGAATATCATCGCACCAATACCCACATTCTGCCGCAATACCTGACGTTCATCAGAGAAGCAGTCCAAAAGGCCAGACAGACACGAGGACATGTACTCTCCTGGAAATCCGCCTATGTGACCACCAAACCTATACCACAACCAACAGCCAGTCTTCCCAGGGCGCACACAGCATTATTCCTCAAATTCAGTGACCCATTAGCAACACTAGGCAACAGAAACTCCATAATTTTGCCTTTCTAATGATTCTACCATAAAACCGTAAATTGGAATTATGGACGAGGAATTACGCACAGACAACTCTCCAATAAGGGATATTAAATAACTTCCAGGTGCGAAAATAGTCATGCCGGATTCCTAGATGCGTGACTTAACCATAAACCTCTTCCACGTTAAAAAAGTTAAAAAGGAGGTTTAGGACAGAAGAATCGGCAAACAACTCACACGGAGCCCTCATAGATGAAACAGAAATAGTTGTGAGGTCAATTGCACCACATACTAAATCCCAGTTAACCTCCCCTTCAGCAGAATACACCTAAAACTTAGAAATCCTCAGACCTCCATTCTAAATAAAAGTATTTGGTAAACAGATAGGATGACTGAGCCGCAGTACGTCTCTGCTAGAGATCCAACACAACTAAGAACTCTAGTGGCACACTACAAGCTAACAACACCATAAACGTCAAATAACGGAATCAACAATTCGTCCCTAATCCTCGAGTTAAATCTAGTAAGCAACAGCGGAAATAAGGCATCAACATAAACCTAGCTACAGACATAATCTACCTGCTTTCTAATTGTATACCCAATGACGTCAATGAGCACAATGATAACATCATAAAGGTGGACAATACTTTTTTTCTGAAGTAATAAAACGAAAGACCTTATAATGCTGTAAAGCCACACAACACACATTCATTATTCTATCAATAAAAGGGGATATTTGATTGCCAGCATTCTCCAAGATTATAGCAAAGAGAGAACAGGCAGCAAACTGCACACGATAGTGGGAGTCGAGGATATTTGACAAAGTCTAAATTTTAAAAATCAAAGACCTGTTCAATTAAAGAGGCTAAGAACTCCTTGGGGCAGAATAAGAAAATCGATGGAACGTAACGGCTGATAGTCCAGCAAGAGATTGAGCGGACTGTGAAGTTGTCGTGCGTTAAACAGTTTAACAGATAAGGTAAGATTATTGGGAAGTGACCAATGATGCTGTCAGATGAACCTTGAGGAATTAAAAAATGGTTAACCCTCAGAAATTGCGCCAATTGCCAGAATAGCTGCTTCTTGGTGATGAAATTATTGCTTGAAAGCATGGGTTGTATTTTGGGGAGAATTATTGGTAGTATTTGTCCAGGGAATACCACAGAAATGCAATCCAGTGATCGTGATGCAGCTTTTCCTGTGAAATGCAGTTATTAGAAAACTTATAGTCCAGTCAGTTTCGTCGTCATAATACACACTTTCATAATTATCCTCATCACTCAAGTCACCAAACTTTGGAGCTACTTCGTCGTCATCGTCCCGTTCTGCATTCTACAAAAATAATCAAGTCTTTAATTATTTTTTTAAGTTAAAGTAATAAACAGCATAACGAAGAATAATAAAAAACGTATATAATTATATCTACAACCAATAATACGGAGTGTACAACAAAGGAAGATAAATTGCAATATAAACCGACAAAATTCAAATAGTGGAGAAAACCCTTTAATAAGCATAACGAATAAGCAACTCAAAATATTCTCAGATTTGCTACATATATCAAACAATTAAATTGAAGATATTTAAGCCACAAGAAAGCACTAAAAATAAAATGTAGTCAGCTATGTAATAACTCAAATACCAGTAACTCACAACAAATTGGACATAAAAACTCCAATATACCAGAAAGCTTATATATTCCTATTAGAATTACTTTTATTAAATTTTATAATTCTTTTGCTTATTAATTATAATAATGTACTACATAGAGCGATAAAGCAAAATTAAATACCGGCAAAAATTAAAATTTAAGACACAAATTATTTAGTGGAAAATATGATAAATAAATAATGATATAAAAAACTCAACAAACCAGAATACTTTTCAATTCAGCCTCAGAGTAACACATGTAATCCAAAAGAGCACAGCAGATCCCACTAACAAACGGCCATAAAGCACTCCTAGCAGTCTCATTCCACAGATAAACACTCCCCCAGAACTCACATGAGTCCACACCAATCTCACAGTTCAGACAACTCAGAAGAAACTACAATAACCAATCCAATACCTCAACAATAGGCCTAATGTACTGCACTATGATGGACATGTGACAACACTGGAGAGCCACGATCATCGAACAGAGACTTTTCCGTACTCTTAAAGAGTCATCTGAGAACATTGAGAACACAATCTGGAATAACCGGGAGGGATACACGTGCAAATTCGTCAATGTTTGTGAAAATAACCTCGTTTTGGAGTAGAGTAGCTTCTCAGTACAAAATAAGGCTTTTAGACTAAACATACTTAAATTTGTTACCGAATTTCCTCACATGGCGATTGGAATTCGGAAATGCACTTTTTGACTATAAAGTCTACAAATTGGGAGTTTTCAGGTATGCATAGCTGATTTATAGAGTCTTCGCAGAGATTAGCGACCACATTGAAAATGGAAACCAATTCTTCCTCGCTTTTTGGGAATTTAAACAATTACAGAGCAGTTCCATGATTCCAGGTAATTTTTGGAGCCCATTAATCTTGATAAACTTGGAAATTATTCCGGAAATTGCTATTTGAAGATTGTTAGGTTTAATAGCCAAATTTTTGGAGAGAAGCTCCAGTGTATATTCAAGAACTGAATCGTCGTGTAATTTCCCACTACAAATCTGTCCTTTGAGCAAAAATGCCGCTAAAGCTCTTACATTTGATTCTAAAAATAAATTTTTTTTAATTATAATTGAAATTTAATTAAAATTATTATTACCTAAAGTATCCATATCACATAATATGTGGGATAAATAATAAATATATTCAGTATCTTGTTCAAATTCAGTAGACATCTATTTTATTAATCTCTTGGTACTTTTAGTGCATTCATTTGAGCCTCGTTGTTCGATACATTGAATAGATCAATCATTATTAATATATCTTTCAGCGTATCTTGATTCATTACAATGACCATTTTGGTTTCAAATAACGTTTAATTTCTTAATTTAAATTTAATTAGAAAATAAAATAAAATATTTTATTAATAAATTAAATACAACTTTACTCATCCACTTACTCTCAATAAAAAACGTATTTATTTATTTGTTTATTTAATTGGACAAATTGGACTGGCTTTACAAATTTCGTTGATTCAAAACTGCAACATTTCCAACCTGAAAATTTCTCCTCCATAGACAAAGCTGTATACTATTTCGACAAAACAATCATTGACGGGAGAAATATTTTTATCAGAAAAGCATATATAAAAAACGAAAAATTGAAATACGACTCAAAAACAAAGAAAATAATTTTGGAAAGAAACAACCTTAAGAGAATGATACATCGTTCATGAGAGGTTATAAATCGAATCAGGTCACTAAACATTCTTATCACAAAAAGCACAAACAACACCCAAAGAAAGAAACTCATACGAATCTCTGCTGCCATGATTAATCAGACCTCAATTTTCCAACATGTGGAAGATGTTGAGGCGTCTGAAGAACCCAGAATACGAAGATAACAAAGAACAATGCCAGCTCAATCTGAATAAATATACGAAACATTGTATTCGAATCAGTCACATTCCTTATAAAAAGATTAACACACAACGAAAATAAAGAGAAAGCCATCCAAATTTGCCCCGCTGATTTATTTTCTCTCTAAAGATGTATCCAAAGCAATATCAAATCAGAAAAAAAACAAACTCATGTGGCCCAGACGGAATTCTCTTATTCTGCTGAAACACTTGGGCCCATCATCAATAAATGCATTAACAATCATCTACAACACATCGCTGAACATAAATACCATACCGACTTTATGGAAACTATCAAAAATTCGTCCAATATTGAAGCCGGGAAGACCGATGAACGATCCCGGCTCTTACAGACCAGTTTCCCTTATATGTGTTTTGTCGAGGATCCTGGAGAAACTGGTCCTAAAAGTTATTCGCCCTTCTCTCCCACAACATACATTCCAACATGGCTTCAAGGAAGGATTATCAACAACCTCCTTCCTAACGACATTAATGAAGTTCGTAACTGAAGGACACAAGAACAAGCCAAAACAGGAAAAATCGGTCATATGTACGATCGACATTCAAAAAGCTTTCAATTCTGTCCCAAAGAAGATCCTCATACGAAAAATATTTTTGACAAAAATTGATTCACCATTAATGTTATGGTTAGCAAATTTCGTAAGTGGACGCCGAGGAAAAGTGTCCGTCGGAACCAAGTGTTCCAGATCGGGATTATTACCCAATGGTGTACCCCAAGGATCTCCTCTGTCACCAATCCTTTTTAATTTGTTTTTGAGTGATCTCCCCGTACCTATGAATAATAATGACATGCTACTTTCTTATGCCGATGACATAGTTGACGCATCTAGGAACGTAAATGTCGAACATGCTAAAGAAAGACTACAAGGAATACTAAATAACATAAATGGATGGTTGTGCGAAAATCGATTAAATGCATGTTCCGAAAAGTCAGTAGTCACTTTATTTACTAAGAATAGAAAGATGGGAACGCAAACAATTGATGTCACGTTAAATAGAATACCTATACCACAAAAGAAATCGCAGAAGATACTGGGAGTAATTTTTGATACTTTCCTCTGCTTCTCATCTCATGTGGAATCTATCATATCAACCTGTGCAAAGAAGATCAATTTTGTAAAGGCCTTCCTTTGGAACGGTGCAGGAATTTATCCGCCAAGTATCGGAACCCTCTACAAGCAGTATGTCGAGCCAACAATGTGCTGCATGGGAATCTAACCTGTCGGCAACGAACCTAACAAAAATTCAAGAGATCCAGTCAAGAGCAAAAAAATTACTAGAAAAATATACAGATAAAGAAATTGCCCCCAGAGCACTCGAGTCTATCATAAAGGCAACTGGAGGCAATTTCAGAGAAGAGGAAAGGAAAAGACCCCCGTCCGAAAGAAAATGCGTGGGATCACGGTCGGAGCATCGAGAAAAAATGGCCCGATAATTGAGAGATGCCGGGATCACCTGAATATTAGTTATTGGTTAAGACGTGATTTTTTGGCTTAAATAATAATAATAACCCTCAGAGAAGCTGTGTTGGATCTCGGAAGGTCCACCGGAAAAAGATGAGAGACCTGATGGAGGCGGCCGGGATCACCTAATTAGTTTAATACAATTAAATTAACTATTGGTGTTCTTGGGTTAAAAAAATAAAAAAATAACCCCCATGTTGGGCTGTCTGCTCTCTAATAATGTCTTATAGGTTTCTCAGTCTGTCTATTCTACCCCTTTTACAATTGCAACCTTAAAGTCTGAGGACGCGCTTCGAACACTAATACATGGATCGAGAAGGAAAGCTACATGGAGAAAACAGGTTGAACGGATTGTGAAGAGCGCGGCACGAGCCTTACATATTCATGTGCTTATGGGTAACGGGAGATTGCATTTAACTAATTAACTGATTAATAACCCCCGATATATTAGAAAAAGGTTAAGAGATAATTAACGTTTATCTAAGGTAAATCTAGTTTTTCGCAGTCGAAATTAGACACATCCTAACCAAGTATCACGTTTATTTATATCCACTATTATGGGAACCTTTCCAATTAAAAAAAAGTTGAGATTCTGTTGAATGCTGTCCAGACACTGTTGTCTAATGTGATAGACGGATCTCATGACTTGTTAAAATTCAACTGATGTACAAAGCAGATAAGACGTGAACCACGTGTACTTCTTTTGCTAAAAAGTGAAAACGCTCTTTAGAAAATATAGAAGCTCTAACTCACCGTAAATTAAGCAGACCGTCAATAACGATTGCGCAACTTGGAGTATGATCCTAGGAAAAAAGCATCTACAGAGAATCAGGTCTTCTGGATGAACGTTACTACTGATGACATCGAACTGAATGAGGTTTTAGTCTTTCATTGAATTTTGTGTTTTTTAAGAATTGGATACTAAACAATTTGACCTTCATTTGCTAATTGTTTCAAGCCAATTATTCATATTTATTAAGTTTTTTCCTCTTCAAATGGCATTGACTAATCCAGAAGAGTAACCCCCACTTCAACGAGCTATAGTTCATTCACCTTTATCCGTTTTTTATATCGTACTTTAATATCAGTATGGATAGTCGTATTCGCTAGGATCTCAGATTAGATTTTATTCTTAGATTGGGAGAGATGTTCCATTCAAAGCCAAGTTGACGACGCCTCCCTAATTCTTTTCCGTCAATTTAAATAGCACTGAGAAAATGTTATTTTTAATCTTTGACATGAGATAGTTAATCTGGTGCATTTAAAACTTGTTAAGATCTTCATCTGGGAGTATTCCATGTTATGAAAGAACTCCATGATGGTGGCCTTATGACCTTTTTAGTGATTTGGTCCATAGAATTCCAGGTGTTCTTAAAACAAGCCTTCTTTCCAGATACGCCTAAATTCCAGTGACATCTTGAAAAGACTGAGCTCAGTTCTCCCCAATCAAATTTTTTGAATCTATTCTTTTTGCAGGTCAATTTGAACTCAATTTGTAGGTTATCTAGCAATCTTCAGACGAGCTATCAGTTTCTCTATATACAGTGTTCTACTATATCCACAATTCAATATAGTCATTGTAGTGACATAATTCGATGAACAAGTTGTGGCATTTAATTTTTTTAAGCATTTCAAAACCTTTTTTACTATTTCTTTTATGTTATTTAGAACTTACTTGATATGTTTACCAATACCCGTAGATATCGATGACAGTAAACTTGCATCTCCTTTGATAGCGAGCTACTATTAGTTGGGGACTGAATTAAAAAATCATTCATTTTACTATTACATTTGGTTTTCTTGTGGGTCACAAACTCATGAATAAAACTGCATATTTGTAACAAACAAATCCAACTTTAACTTACTATCCAAACAAATGTACTTCACACATTTGATCTCGCTAGATATTTTTTTCAGTCATAACAAAATTAAACTTTATTCATTCACTAAACTTAATTACATGCATAGAGCTTCAAGTTTTAATATCCTTAATTTTTTAACGCCGGAAACACGAGAAAAGGACAAAAGTTATCGTCTAATTACGTGATCCCAGTGTCCATACCATTCCTTCTATGTCGGTTAATTTTGCAGTCCTGGATTATTCTCCACAATGGAGTTTTTTTTAATCTCCGGCAGGCGTCCAGTATAGTTTGATGTCCGGCACAAGGGGATAGTCAGGAGACTGTACCATCCTACGGAACTCGCAGTGGCGTTCCATAAGATATTCCAAGATTGGGAGGTAGTTTAGTTTACTCAGTAGTGACGATTTTGGCGTCTTTTTAGACGATCTCAATAATAATCTGAGACATCCTCAATTAATATTTAATAAAATTACTCATAATAATATTTTTTATAAATAAAAATTAAATTAATCTAAATAATTACTTGTTAAATCAACTAAAAATGGGCCAATTAATAAGTATCACAATATTTTTTTTATTTAGTAATCTTCATTAATTTACTCGCCTTGAATGTTAGATTAGTTTCTCCCAAGTTCGTTTTAACAAACGACGGTTATATTAAAGTAATTCTCAGCGGTAAAATAACGTTAGGCCATCATGATGGTAAAAAAGTATGTAAAATATAATTTTAGCAAAAACATGTATTATTCAACGAACCTGGGTCGATTGTTTCAAGAAATAATATTACTATTGTACATCTGAGAAAGAATAATTATATGTTAACTATTAAAGCACATGTTAATCGCGTTAGAGCTACACTGTTTGAAATTTCAGTTAGTGATCTTCCTTGTAGTTATTTATTTTTATTTAGTCGAACATATCATGCGAAAGGTTCACATCACTCACAAACTTGGTGGATATTGTACATGCAAAGAATTAAGCATTATAAAAGAGCCCTTTTTTCTCAAAATTAGCGAGTTTAAATTTCAATTTTCAAGAGATTCGAAAATTCAGAATTTTACCGGGAATGGTATAGTTCAAATTAATACTAGGCAATAAATGCATCTGTCCACGTGAGAACCATAAGAGTAATCACAATAAGATTGCCAAAGTGAATAAACACAAAATCATCACGCCTGTGAAAATTGAGAATAACCACAAAAAGACTACCAAAGTAATTAAACATTTTGAAAATAAGCCTGAAATAGTATCTTCTGATAATTCGAGGCGATTTGCGCCTGTTATTGCTGGATTTTTTATATCGAGCATTTTTGGTATTTTTGTTATATTATACGCCAAATATACTTATAGAGAAGAAAGTTCGGACATACCTTTAGTTAGTGACTAACTAATAGATGTTTTAACGCTAATAATAATCTGGAATTATTCCCTAACATTCTTTATTCTCTGCTTTACATAAAATCATCATTTTATAGAATTAGGTCATAATCAAAAAGTTGTTGCTAAGAAAGGACGCTCAGAACATCCTAGAGGTAATTTAATTTTTGTAAAGAATTAGTTAATAAACTTGGACAAGTGAAACGATGACCCGTCCTCTGGTCACGATGTGCATAATGGAGAGGTCGATTGTCCAATCCTGTATATTTTTGAATGAAAATTCAAGTGATGACCACAGCGTAGCTAAGATAATTGAACGCGAAAGTCCAACAGTAGAGAATATTCGCTTCTTTCACAATATGTGAATACGCTCTAGAACAGAGATTCTCTGTGTTTGCCGCTTTTAGTCGTAGCTTTCTCAATGCTTTGCCATATATGGCACGTTCGGTTGGTGATCCAATTTTAGGGCGTGATGATTTCGGACTTTAAGGCATATATTGGCCTACTTGGAGATTGGAGATTACCTACGACATTACCTGCTTTGTTTAATCCCACAGAGTTCATACTGATGATTCCGGTGCGGTTTTCTCCATAAGAGTCTCGATTTATTCGTGATATTTAGCTCTACAAGTGGGCTCTAACCACAATTTTTCTGTATGAAAGTATATATTGGGCCTTTTTTCGCCTTCTTCGCGTTTTCAATGTATTTTTTTCCAGTCAGGTGCTTTTTTACAAAATTTTTGCAATGACGATCTGTGGTCGCTGTCAGTTGTTGTTCTCTGGTAGGAACGTGCATCATTTATCCGGTGTTTATCAGACTTTCGGAAATAATGTAGTCGATTTGATTATATATTCATGGTCTCTCCGACAGAGTTTTTTCTTTGTCCGTGCCACGTCATTTTGTGGCAAGCTGAGTGCGTGAAGGCCGTGTTGCACAGGAAAAAGGCTATTTGCCTCGCAAAGTTCACCAGAGAGGCTCCATATGCATTTCTCCTTCCGCGCCCGTGTCTTCCAATAGAGGATTCTTCGGCCATTCGCATTCCTGCCTTTGCATTCACATCTCCCGTAACAAAGACAAGGGACGATGAAGCATTATTAAGTATGTGCTTGATAGTTCTGAATAGAATTTTTAGCTCACCGGGGTTCTTTATTACTCGTCCACAGTGTTGTGCATAGACATTTATGACAGTTAATAGACTATTGGACGGGAATAGTTCATTTAGTTTGACTTGTAACACATATTGGTCGTTGACTCTTCAATAGCAATGTAATTTTTGAGGTAATCCACGTGTTGAACAAATCTCATGCCATAGGCTTACATTCAGTTGGAAGAGAATCAGTCGGTAGTTGTTCCATTTCTCATCGCGTCCATTTTCGATTTTCGTCTCTTGAAGGCAGCCAATAGATATTTTGTTATTCTCGAGATCGTCACAAAGTACTTTCCTTGTCCAATCTTTCGATAATCCACGTACGTAGAACGTCATTAGCCTTAGTTCTCGATTGTATAATGAGTGTTTTTCAGACATTTTTCTTAATCGTTGTACAGAGAAGAAACGATGCACGTCACCACCTCACCAAAAACCATAGTAACCACATATTTAACACTATCAAAAGTATTTGATATCAGACGTAAGGAATTCTTTGTTATTTTTGGATTAAAAAATGTCCAAAGATTCTATTTCGATGATAACCTTATTGGTCATCCGAAAGAAATTTGGTATCATCAAGATTAGATAATCCATTAAAAACTAATCTTTCTATAATCATGGGGAAGTTTATGACTTTTTCTTTGAGATCATAAAAAACCATTGTTTGCTTCCTAGTAGAAGGAATGTGTCTAAACTTTTGGCAGTTGTCAGGGGAAACAGCACTAAATTATGTCAGTGAATTACTTTGATTGTTAAATTATTGCATAACTAAAAAAATATTCAAATAAAAAATATAAAATTTATTACAAATTATAAAAGTTTATAATCATTGAGATTATCATTTTTAATAATAAAAATGGATCAAAAAATATTATTGAACTGTTCAGTATTTCTTGTGCACTATGACATATCATCACTACACTAACTCAAGAGATTAACTAAAATGAGTATTTCAATGATTTTCCGAGACGGAAACCACTGTAGACAGAACTCATTAGTTTCCTAAATTTAAACTTTAATAGGTCAAAATATTGGAACTAATTGTCACAAAAATCCGCATTATTTCGTGCTTTAAAAACATCTAAATATACGAATGAAACTTATAAAATAAAAATAATGATTGTCTCATACTCAACTTGACTATTAGAACTACCATGGTTCACAGAATTAAAGAACATTTTTTTAACTAAGGTCCCGTTTGTGCCACACATTTCAAAATCTGCTTCACTAGGCGTCTCCATCTCCCTCTGCTTTGCGACCTTATTTGAGAAATAAGTAAAGTTAATAAGCTTTGCGACCAAATTACACGAGATAGTGTAAAATGAAGTACATCGAATACAAAAAAAATTAATTTAATATTTTTTTATTTAAATAAAATTATCACGTTTATTGAAGTTATTAAAAATAAAGGTGTTTCAAAAAATAAACTCATAAAAAATGATTCCGTTTTTTGAAAATCGTATGAAGGAATTGAAATTACTCGTAAATGTGAATAAACAATTTTTGAGAACGATATCATAAGACAAATTTCAGTAGCAGTGTTCGATTGTTAATTGAACTTGTTTATAGGAAAAAACACAATTTTAGCGTCCGATTATATATTAGAGTTTATTAATTATCGAATTGTGTGCAGCATATTATTTATAAATATACACGACTTCCAATCGCCGACATATTTATAATTGCCATCAAAAGAATTCTATGAAATTCTGTGTTTAAAATATATGTAATTCAGAAAATAAACTATTATGGCTTTCAGTTTTATTATGTTTCAAATTTGTCAAAAAACATTGTGACTACCAAAATGCATAATAATCATATCAGAATTGAACATTAAGTTTTATATAGACAATGCAATAATTTAACAAATACTTATTTATTTATTTATTTTATTTTAATAAATACTTATAGTCCTTCATATTTTTGATTAAGTTAAGAAAGTGTAAAATGAAGTACATCGAATACAAAAAAATTAATTTAATATTTTTTTATTTAAATAAAATTATCACGTTTATTGAAATTATTAAAAATAAAAGTGACTTTCTTTATGTATGAACCTTATTATGCTCAGAGAGGATTGTTTGTGAAAGTTATTTACCGGCTCGAGGAAATGAGATACAAACGTATTTATTTAAATAATTAAGTGGTGTGGTTGATCAACAAAAATCTCATGGAAAATAAAGAACGAAAAGAAGACAAAGTACGAGGAACAAATCCAGTACGGACAAATCAGGTATGTTTTTTTATGTGGACAATCGAACATCAGGAAATATGGGATTAACTGCACACAATGTGAATCATTCGCCCATTTGGGTTGCATAAAATGAGTAAAGCTTGTGCCGAGACGCTGTCGAGTTGGCTGTGCCCCTCTTGTATTGGAATGGAGGCCCCAAGGCGGGAAAAAATAACTCAGTCAAACTTTACACTGCCACATACAGACCATACTCTCTTGAAGATCTCGAACCTCAGGAAAGCCATGAGATCCAGTAAAAATCCCTAAAGGAGTACGAATTGCCGCAGCAACGTGTCTTTCAGATGCCATTGATCACGCACTTCTCTGACAGTTGGGAATCCTGGCTAAAACTTATATGCTTTACACCTGTCGCACTCGGAATACCTACAAAGGAATCTGAGGACAATAATAAAGAAACAAATCCCGACTCAACTTATCCGGGAAACTGAAACGAAACATAATGAATTTTAGCTGTCATAACATACACGCAATACTTGAACATCCACTTAATGTCAATGAGGTCGAAACCAGAGGAGCATTCATCAAAGATGCCCCCAACAAACTAAAGGAGAGAGTAAACCGGAAACTTCTGGAAGGCGACGTGCGGGCACCTTACGGGTTATCACTTCCGATGACACAGTATTGTCTTGTACCCCGAGGTCCTAAATACCTTAATACTAAAGCATCCAGATGCACCGACTGACTATGAAAAGTTTTTGAATCCTGAAGGAACCCAGGAGATAATCATTACTGAATCCGAAGTGCGCCACGGAATAACTTCCTTCGCGGCTAGCAGCGGTGGAGGCTTGGAAGGGTTACGTCCTGGCCATATTAAGGACCTTACGTCCACTTACACCTCGGAAGCTGGACGGTGTCTTGTCAAATCAATTACGGACCTAATCAGAAAAATGGTTAACGGCGACATCCCAAAATATGCCAGAGAATTGCTCTTCTCTGCAAGGCTACTTGCTTTCAAAAAACCCAACGGAGGAATCCGCCCCATTGCGGTCGGGAACTATTTTAGAAGACTTGCAGCAAAAGTAGCATCGACCCTGGTGAGCCGACAACTCGGAGAGGAGTTCTTTCCTAAACAAATTGGTGTTAGTATCCAGTACGGATGTGAGGCTGCGGTTCATGCAGCAAGGCGTTTCTTCACACATAAAAATATTTCAAATGAATGCATTGGAATCATGTTGGAAATAACGAATGCCTTCAATTCTCTCAGAAGAGATGAAATTATGAAAACGTGTTGGAAGAGGGCTCCAAAGCTTTTCCCTCTTGTCAATTTATCCTATGGAAGATACGTCTTTGGTTTTTGAAAATGAAATTATTAAATCAAAAACGGGTGTCCAACAAAGAGATCCACTAGGACCTCTCTTATTTGACCTGACCATTGATGAGGTTGTGAGATCAATTGATGCTCAGCTAAATCTCTGGTACCTCGATGATGCCACAATTAGAGGATCGTTCAACGAAACATACAATACATTACGTAAAGCGTTACCCGCTTTAAAACATTTGGGCTTGGCCATCAATGTTAACAAATCAGAGCTAATAAATGTCTCATATCCATACACCGACTTCCTCTCTATCAAGGAGTCTTTTAACGAACTGCTTCCTGGGATCCCGACTGTGCCAGTTGATAAATTATATTTCCTCGGATACCCTTTCAGCGAAGAACTCAAGAACCATTTACTTTCCAAAAATAAAGAATTAACACGCCTTGCGAAAAGTTTGTCATGTCTCGTCTCTCACACATCTTTTTTCCTGATGAGAAACAACATCGGACTACCCAAGCTTATATATCTACTCCGATGTTCACCTGCTACGAACAATACGACACTCTACTTTCAATAGACAAATCTCTCAAGCAAAGCTGTTGAGTCACTAATTAACGTCCTCTTTGACGAACTTGGTTGGAAACAATGTAAGCTTCCCTCTGGATTGGGGGTGTCGGTAACATCGGCGCTGGCAATTGCATACCCGGCATATCTATCGCCTCTCTCAAGCTGCAGCCATTTGACACGGCAAGTCCTTCATAACACTATTGGACTTCGCTGGAATGAGTCATTTGACGAACTTGTCGGAAATGGAACGAGTCCGGACTCAAAATCTCTGAAGACAGAACAAAGCAAAGTAATTGGGATAACATCGTCTGCTCCAAAATTTTGGAAGACCTTAAAAAAAGCAAATCAACATCGTCTGGCTTGTTTGGTGTCAGCTTCAAGTAGAGGGAGTGGATCATGGCTTGGTGCAACACCTTGCCCAAACATCGAGACCTTTTTGGACGACGATTCTTTGAGGATTGTAATGGACAAAGGCTGGGACTAGACGTTTGCCAGAAGCACCGATGCCGATGCGGGTAAACAGTCGATGTGAAAGGATTGTACCCGCTGTCCTGCAGAAGAAGCGCCGAAAGGGGACCACGTCATGCTGCTCTGAACAATGTGATCGTCAGAGCTCTGAAGGCTACAGGCTTCCCAGAACAGTTTGAACAAGTGGGTCTTGATCGACAACATGGGAAGAGACCTGACGGGATGACCCATTTCTTCTTCACGTCTGGAAGATCTTTGGTCTGGGACGCAACTTGTATAGACACGTTCTTAAGCACGAATATTTTCAAATCGGTTCAGACACCTGGAGCAGCTGCTTCGACTGCGGAGAACCTAAAAAACAAGAAATATTCTTGCCTCGGGCATCGCTACCGATTTACTCCTGTTGCGACCGAATAATAGGGAGCCGATGGTCCAATGACGGCTGAGTTCTTGCGAGAACTCGGACGATTGCTTGCCAGAAAAAAAAGGGATCAACGAGAAGGGTTATGGCTAAGACAAAAGATTGGAATATCAAACGGAACTCGTTCGCAATCCACGCAGCAGGCTTCCTCAACTGATATTAGTTTAATTGTTAAAAAATTATTTTATAAAAAAATAAAATAAAAACTGTTGGAAATTCAGGTAGTTGAAAATGAGGTTTAGGACAGAAGAATCGGCAAACCACTCACACGGAGCCCTCATGGATGAAACAGAAATAGTTATGAGGTTCATTGCATTGCATAGTAATTGCCAGTTAACCTTTCCTTCAGCAGAATACACCGAACACTTAGAAATCCTCAAACCTCCATTCTAGATAGCAGTGTTTGATAAACAGTTAGGATGACTGAGCCGCAGAACGTCTCTGCTAGAGATCCAACTCAACTAAGAACTCTAGTGTCAATCTACAAGCTAACAAACCCATAAACGTCAAAACAAAATCAACTATATGTCCCTAAGGCTCGAGTTAAATCTAGTAAGCAACAGTGGAATTAAGGTGTCAACATAAACCTAGCTACAGACATAATCTACCTGCTTTCTAATTGTACACCCAATGACGTCAAAGAGCACAATGATGACATCATAAAGGTGGACAATACTTTTTTTCTGAAGTAATTAAACGGGAGACCTTATACTGCTGTAAAGCCACACAACAAACATACATTACTCTCTCAATAAAATGCGATATTTATCTGCCATCATTCTCCACGATAATAGCAAAGAGAGAACAGGCATCAAACTGCACACGATAGTGCGAGTCGAGAATATTTGACAGTGTCTGAATTTTAAAAATAAAAGACCTGTTCGATTGAAGAGGCTAAGTATTAAGAAAATCGATGAAACGTAACGTCTGATAGTCCAGCAAGAGATTTAGCAGACTGTTGAGATGTCGTGCGTATAACAGTTTAACAGATAAGGTACAATTATTGGTAAGTGACCAATAATGCTGTCAGATGAACCTTGAAATTATAAAATGGTTAACTCTCAGAAATTTCGCCATTTGCCAAAATAGCGGCTTCTTGGTGGGTGAATTTATTGCTCGATTGCTGAGTTGTATTTTGGAGAGGATTATTGGTAGTCATTGTCAAGGGAATACCGAAGAAATGCAATTCAGTGATCGTGATACATCTCTTTCTGTGAAATGCAGTTTAGGTGAACTTATAGTCCAGTCAGTTTCGTCGTCATAAAACACATTTTAATAATTATCCTCATCACTCAAGTAGCCAAACTTTTGAGCTAATTTGTCGTCATCGTCCCGTACTGCATTCTACAATAATAATCAAGTCTTTAATTATTATTTTTATATGTTTAAGTAATAAGCAGCAAAATGAAGAATAATAAAAAACGCATATAATTATATCTACAACCAATAATACGGAGTGTACAACAAAGGTAGATAAATTGCAATATAAACCGACAAAATTCAAATAGTGGAGAAAACCCTTTGATAAGCGTAACGAATAAGCAACTCAAAATATTCTCAGATTTGCTACATATATCAAACAATTAAATTGAAGATATTTAAGCCACAAGAAAGCACTAAAAATAAAATGTAGTCAGCTATGTAATAACTCAAATACCAGTAACTCACAACAAATTGGACATAAAAACTCCAATATACCAGAAAGCTTATATATTCCTATTAGAATTACTTTTATTAAATTTTATAATTCTTTTGCTTATTAATTATAATAATGTACTACATAGAGCGATAAAACAAAATTAAATGCTGCCAAACTTTCAAATTGAAGACACAAATTATTTAATAGGAAATATGCAAAATAAATGATAATATAAAAAACTCAACCAACCAGAATACTTTCAAATCAGCCTCAGAGTAACACATGTAATCCAAGAGAGCACAGCAGATCCCATTGAAAAAAGGCCATAATGCACTCCTACCAGTCTCATTCCACTGATAAACACTCCCTTAGAACCTTAAATGAGTCCACATCAATCTCACAACTCAGACAACACTGAAGAAAATACAGTAACTAATCCAATACCTTATCAATATGCCTAATGTAGTGCACTATGTTGGACATGTGACAACACTAGAGAGCCACGATCACCGTACAGAGACTTTTCTGAACTCTTAGAGAGTCATCTGAGAACATTGAAAACACATTCTGGATTAACCGGGAGGGATACACGTGCAAATTTGTCAATGTTTGTGAAAATGACTTGTTCTGGAAGTAGAGTAGTTTCTCAGTACAAAATCAGGATTTTACACTTAACATACTAAAATTTGTTACCGAATTTCCTCACGTGGTTATTGGAATTCTGATTTTTACTGTTTGTTTATAAGTCTACAATTTTAGAGATTTCAGATATGCATAGCTTATTTATAGAGTCTTCGTAGTGATCTGTAACACAATGATAATGTAAACTAATTCTTCTCGCTTTTTGGGATATTTATCAAATACTGAGAAGTTCTATGATTCATGGTAATTTTTTGAGCCTATTAATCTTGATTAACTTGGAAATGATCCTAGCAAAAAAAAACATCTACAGATAATCTGTTTTTTGGATGAAAGCTACTCCTGATGACAACAGATCTGAAGGATTTTTAGTGTTTCGTCGAAATTGGTTTTTTTAAAGAAATGGTATACTAAACCATTTGACTTTGATTTACTATTGTTTGCGTTAGCCAATCTTTATAATTATTAAGTTTTTCCGCTTAAAATGACAAAGACTAATCAAGAAGAGTAACCACTTCAACAGTTATAGTTCATTCATTTTTATCCGGTTTATACATCGTATTTAATATCAGTATGGATAGTCGTATTCGCAAGGATCTCAGATTAGATTTTCTGCATAATTTTAGATTGGGAGAGATGTTCCATTCACAAGCCAAGTTGACAACCTCTCTCTAATTCTATTCCGTCGATTTAAATAGCACTGAGAATATGTTCTTTGAGACGGTCAACTTTAACCTGGTGCACTTGTTAAGATATTCATCAGAAAGTATTCCATGTAATAAAGGAACTCCATGATGGTGGCCATTTGAGTTTTTTAGTGATTTGTTCCATAAATTCCAGGTTTTCTACACAACCTCCTTCTTTCCAGATACGCCTTAAGTTCCAGTGTCATCTTGAAAGAGACTGAGCTCAGTTTACCAATTCAAATATTTTTTGAATATATTCTTTTTGCAAGTCAATTTGAGGTCAATTTGTAGTTTATTTAGCAATCATCAGACGAGCTATCAGTTTTTTTTATGTACAGTGTTCTATATACTCAATTCAATGTAGCCATTGTAGTAACATAAAGCACATTCGATGATCAAATTGTGGCATTTAATTTTTTAAGCATTTCAAAACGCCTTTTTTACTATTTCTCTTATGTTATTTAGAACTTACATGATAGGTTTACCAATTCCGGAAGATATCGTTAACTGTAAACTGGCATCTCTTTTGATAGGGAGCTACTATTTGTTGGGGAGTGGATTAAGTTACCATTCATTTTACTATTACATTTGGTTTTCTTGTAGGTCACAAACTCGTTATAAAACTGCATATTTGAAACGAATAGTTCCAAACTATTACTTACTATCCAAACAAATGTTCTTTACACATATGATCAACTAGATATTTTCTCATTCATATCAAAAAACAGAAATACGATAATGATAACAAAAGTTTTCGTTTCATTACGTGATTTCAGTGTGCATATAATTCCTTTTCTGTCGGTTAGTTTTGGAGTCCTGGATTAATCTCCACAAAAGAGAAAGTTTCTTCTTTTATCTCCGGCAGGTGTCCACTACTTTGATGTCAGGTCCAAGGGGATGGTCAGGAGACTGTATTATCCTACGGAACTAACAGTGGCGTTCCATAAGGTATTCCAAGATTGGAAGGTAGTTTAGTTTTTCAGTAGTAACGATTTTTCGTCTTTTTAGACAATCTCAATATATTCTGAGACATCCTCAATTAACATTTATAAAATTACTCATAATTAATTTTTAAATTAATAAAAATTAAATTAAACTAAATAATCACTTGTTAAATCAAACTAATAATGGGTCAATTAATAAGTATCACAATATATTTTTATTTAGTAATCATCATTAATTTACTCGCCTTGAATGTTAGATTAGTTTCTTCCAAATTCGTTTTAACAAACGACGGTCATATTAATGTAATTCTCAGTGGAAAAATATCGTTAGTTCATCATGATGGTAAAATAGTATGCAAGATATAATTTTAGCAAAAACATGTATTATTTAACGAACGTGGGTGGATTGGTTCAAAAAATAATATTTCTTGTGTACATCTGAAAAATAATAATTATCTGTTAACTTTTAAAGCACATGTGTATCGCGTTAGAGCTACACTGTTTGAAATTTCAGTTACTTATCTTCCTTGTAGTTATTTATTTGCATTTAGTCGAATATATCATGCGAAAGGTTAACATGACTCACAAACTTGGTGGATATTGTAAATGCAAAGAATTAACGATTATAAAAGAGCCCTTTTTTCTGAAAATTAACGAGTTTAAATTTCAATTTTCAAGAGAATCAAAAATTCAGAATTTTGAAGGGAATGGTATAGTACAAATTAATACTAGACAATAAATGCATCTGTCCACGTGAGAACCATATGAGTAATCACAATAAGACTACAAAAGTGAATAAACACAAAATCATCACGTCTTTGAAAATTGAGAATAACTACAAAAAAACTAGCAAAGTAATTAAACATTTTGAAAATAAGCCTGAAATAGTATCTTCTAATAATTCGAGACGATTTGCGCCTGTTATTGCTGGGTTTGTTATATCGAGCATTTTTGGTATTTTTGTTATATTATACGCCAAATATCCTTATAAAAAGATAGTTCGGACATACCTTTAGTTAGTGACTAACTAATAGATGTTTTACTTTAATAATAATCTGGAATTTTCCCTAACATTCTTTATTATCTGCTTTACATAAAATCGTTATTTTATAGAATTAGGTCATAATCAAAAAAGTTGTTGCTAAGAGAGGACGCTCAGAACATCCTACAGGTAATTTCATTTTTGTAGAGAATTAGTTGGTAAACCCGGACAAGTGAAGCGATGACCCGTCCTCTGGTCACGATGTACATAATGGAAAGGTCGATTGTCCAATCCTGTATATTTATGAATGAAAATTCAAGTGATGACCACAGCGTAGCCAAGATAACTATACGCGAAAGTCCAACAGTAGTGAAGATTCGCTTTTACAATATGTGAATACTCTCTAGAATCTTGTGTATAGCATTGCTTCTTATGACTTTAGTTGATTTCCAATAATGGTTTGTTATCTGAAATAACTAGAGTGCTCATTTTATGAAATTGTTGTAGAATCCGTGGGATTGTTTGTAGAAATCTCCATTTGTTTGTGGAAACACAAATGCAAGATGCTGGATGTCACCGTTTTCATTTGTCAAGTAATTGAGACCTATTGCGATTGATGCAATCACATTGATTTTCAACTATTCAACAAACATGAATACATTTCCAATTATCTGGAAACTGTCCTATATTCTGAAAATAAGCAAATTGCAAAGATAATTTTTTGCCATTATGGATTCAATAAAATATATAGATTCAATCAAATTTGAATAGGATTCGTGTGATTTCAAATTTTATCTTGTAAAAAGGACAATTAATATTTTATTAAAAAATATCAAAAATGAGAATTTTAAAGACTTTTGTCTAGATTTTTTTTCAAAACTTTTGGAATTGTCTTGCAACAACTGTTTTGGTAGATAGAAGTTTTCCATGTTTAATAAAATGATCGAAAAAGATTGATACTTTAATGATTATTTTTTGAAAATATTTGATGCTTTATTTAAATAAATGTAATTAAATCCAAAGAAAATCAATTGTTATTAATTAACACTATGCAAGCTGAATTCTCGTCCTTTTAGTTCTGCCCAATAGTGTCCCACAAGGTTTTCCTATATCACCATCTTTATTTAACTTATACATGTCAGAATTACAACAACCCGATAATAAAAACGATTTCATCGTATCATATGCTGATGACCTATTAATCGATTTCATCTTATCATATGCTGATGACCTATTAATTGACCTTTTAAACTTTATGAATGTATAGAAACAACTGATGCTTTAATTTACCCTACCCATTCTCTTATTCGCCCTAATTTATTTTCTAATTCAAACTAACTCCTAATTACCCTAATCCATTCTCTAATACAACATAACTCATTCTCTAATTTACACTAACACATATTTTAATTCACCCTATTCCATTCTCTAATAAATCCAAATCTATTCTCTAATACACCATAATTCATATTTTTATTTACCCTAACACATTCTTTAATACACCCTAATCCACTCTCTAATATTCCTTAACTCCTTCTCACATAGACCATTATCTTTTTTTTAATTCACCCTAATTAATCTGAAAATCGGGGATCGATGTCAAGTCTCCCTTTTTTCTCCCATACTACGTCGAACATGTTTTTGGACGAAATTAAAAAATTTCGTTTTTCCTTTAAAAATCGGAGACCGATGTCAAAATCTTCCTTTTTTGTCACATACTACGTCGAAAATGTTTTTGACGAAATTAAAAATTTTGTTTTTCCTCTGAAAAGAAGCCGGTAACCATTTGTTTTATAATGATAAGTAAGACTTATCAGCCCGGACGAGATACTTTACCCGGACGTGATGTTATACGACATTACCTGCTTTGTTTAATCCCACAGAGTTCGTACTGATAATTCTGGTGCGGTTTTCTCCATAAGAGTCTCGATTTGTTCGTAATATTTAGCTCTACAAGTGGGCTCTAACCACAATTTTTCTGTATGAAAGTATATATTGGGCCTTTTTTCGCCTTCTTCGCGTTTTCAATGTATTTTTTCCAGTCAGGTGCTTTTTTACAAAATGTTTTGCAATGACGATCCTGTGGTCGCTGTCAGTTGTTGTTCCCTGGTAGGAACGTGCATCATTTATCCGGTGTTTATCAGACTTTCGGAAAATAATGTAATCGATTTGATTATATATTCACGGTCTCTCCGACAGAGTTTTTTCTTTGTCCGTGCCACGTCATTTTGTGCAATGCTGAGTGCGTGAAGGCCGTGTTGCACAGAAAAAGGCTATTTGCCTCGCAAAGTTCACCAGAGAGGCTCCATATGCATTTCTCCTTAATAGAGGATTCTTCGGGCCTTATTCGCATTCCTGCCTTTGCATTCACATCTCCCGTAACAAGACAAGGGACGATGAAGCATTATTAGAGTATGTGCTTGATAGTTCTGAATAGAATTTTTAGCTCATCAGGGTTCTTTATTACTCGTCCACAGTGTTGTGCATAGACATTTATGACAGTTAATAGACTATTGGACGGGATAGTTCATTTAGTTTGACTTGTAGGACACATATTCGGTCGTTGACTCTCAATAGCAATGTAATTTTTTGAGGTAATCCACGTGTTGAACAAATCTCATGCCATAGTGTTTACATTCAGTTGGAAGAGAATCAGTCGGTAGTTGTTCCATTTCTCATCACGTCTATTTTCGATTTTCGTCTCTTGAAGGCAGCCAATAGATATTTTGTTATTCTCGAGATCGTCACAAAGTACTTTCGTTGTCCAATCTTTCGATATTCCACGTACGTAGAACGTCATTAGCCTTAGTTCTCGATTGTATAATGAGTGTTTTTCAGACATTTTTCTTAATCGTTGTACAGAGAAAAAACGATGCACGTAACCACCTCACCAAAAACCATAGTAACCACATATTTAACACTATCAAAAGTATTTGATATCAGACGTAAGGAATTCTTTGTTATTTTTGCATTAAAAAATGTCCAAAGATTATATTTCGATGATAACCTTATTGGTCATCCGAAAAAATTTGGTATCATCAAGATTAGAAAATCCATTAAAAACTAATCTTTCTATAATCATGGGGAAGCTTATGACTTTTCCTTTGAGATCATAAAAAACCATTGTTTGCTTCCTAGTAGAAGGAATGTGTTTGATCTTTTGGCAGTTGTCAGGAGAAACAGCACTCAATTACCTCAGAGGATTACTTTGATTGTTAAATTATTTTACAACCAAAATAATATTCAAATAAAAAATATAAAATTTATTACAAATTATAAATTTTTATAATCATTGAGATTATCATTTTAAAAATAAAAATTGTGGGAAATTCAGGTAGTTGAAAATGAGGTATAGGACGAAAGAATCGGCAAACAACTCACACGGAGCCCTCATGGATGAAACAGAAATAGTTATGAGGTTCATTGCATTGCATAGTAATTGCCAGTTAACCTCCCTTCAGCAGAATACACCGAACACTTAGAAATCCTCAAACCTCCATTCTAGATAGCAGTGTTTGATAAACAGTTAGGATGACTGAGCCCAGTACGTCTCTGTAACTCAACTAAGAACTCTAGTGGCAATCTACAAGCTAACAAATCCATAAACGTCAAATAACGAAATCAACGATTCGTCCCTAGGGCTCGAGTTAAATCTAGTAAGAAACAGCGGAAATAAGGTGTCAACATAAAACCTAGCTACAGACATAATCTACCTGTTTTCTAATTGTACACTCAATGACGTCAAAGAGCACAACTATGACATCATAAAGTGGACAATACTTTTTTTCTGAAGTAATAAAACGGAAGACCTTATACTACTGTATGCCACACAACACACATTCATTATTCTATCAATAAAAGGGGACATTTGACTGCCACTATTCTCCACGATTATAGCAAAGAGAGAACAGGCAGCAAACTGCACACGATAGTGGGAGTCGAGGATATTTGACAAAGTCTAAAAATTTTAAAAATCAAAGACCGGTTCAATTAAAAGAGGCTAAGAATTCCTTGGAGCAGAATAAGAAAATCGATGGAACGTAACGTCTGATAGTCCAGCAAGAGATTGAGCGGACTGTTGAGTTGTCGTGCGTATAACAGTTTAACAGATAAGGTAAAATTATTAGTAAGTGACCAATAATGCTGTCAGATGAACCTTGAAATTATAAAATGGTTAACACTCAGAAATTTCGCCATTTGCCAGAATAGCGGCTTCTTTGTGGGTGAATTTATTGCTCGATTGCATGAGTTGTATTTTGGAAACGATTATTGGTAGTAATTGTCCAGGGAATATTGAAGAAATGCAATTCAGTGATTTTGATACATCTCTTTCTGTGAAATGAATCAAGTCTTTAATTATTATTTTTAGATGTCAAAGTAATAAGCAGCAAAACGAAGAATAATAAAAAATGCACATAATTATATCTACAAGCAATAATAAGGAATGTACAACAAAGGTAGATAAAATTGCAATATTAACAGACAAAATTCAAATATTGGAGAAAACCGTATTGATAAGATAACGAATAAGCAGCTTAAAATATTCTCAGAACTTGCTACATATATCAAACAATAAAATTGAAGAAATTTAAATAACAAGAAAGCACTAAAAATAAAATGTAGTCAGCTATGTAAGAACTCAAATACCAGTAGCTCACAACAAATTTGACATAAAAACTCCAATATACCAGTATGATTATATATTCCTATTAAAATTACTTTTATTAAATTTTATAATTCTTTGGCTTATTAATTATAATAATGTACTAAATAGAGCTATAAAACAAAATTAAATGCTGCCAAACTTTCAAATTGAAGACACAAATTATATAATAGGAAATATGCAAAATAAATGATAATATAAAAAACTCAACCAACCAGAATACTTTCAAATCAGCCTCAGAGTAACACATGTAATCCTAAAAAGCACATCAGATCCACTGAAAAAGGCCATAAAGCACTCCTACCAGTCTCATTCCTCAGATAAACACTCCCTTAGAACTCAAATGAGTCCACACCAATCTCACAACTCAGACAACTCAGAAGAAAATACAGTAACTAATCCAATACCTTAACAATATGCTTAATGTAGTGCTCTATGTTGGACATGTGACAACACTAGAGAGCCACGATCACCGTACAGAGAATTCTGAACTCTTATAGAGTCATCTGAGAAAATTGAAAACACAATCTGCATTTTCCGGAAGGGACACACGTAAATTCGTCAATGTTTTGAAAATGACTTGTTCTGGAAGTAGAGTAGTTTCTCAGTACAAAATCAGGATTTTACACTTAACATATTAAAATTTGTTACCGAATGTCCTCACGTGGTTATTGGAATTCGGATTTTAACTTTTTGTCAATAAGTCTACAATTTGGGAGATTTCAGGTATGCATAGCTGATTTATAGAGTCTTCGTAGAGATCTGTAACACAATGAAAATGTAAACTAAATCTTCCTCGCTTTTTATGAAATTTTAACAAATACTGAGAAGTTCTATGATTCCTGGTAATTTTTTGCCAAATAATCAGTATTGCACTCAAGATTAATCGTCTACACTAGATAGATCAGTTTTTGAAACTTTTCTACGTTTAAGAGATGAATTTCTTCCAATTTCTGGAACCATATTAAAACTAATTGCAAAAAAATTTTTACAAAAATTAATTATGAATCATTTAAGGCAGGGGTTCTCAACCTATTTTTACTCGTCGACCCTTGAATTTTTTTTCGACCCACCTTAAATTTTTCGACCCCTTAAAACTTTATATTTAGAACAGACAATTCTAAGTAAAATTAGTTAACTATCTAAAATGAATTCATTGTTAATAATCAAATCAAACAAAAAAAGTATATACTCTATGTTAAGTTGATATTTTAGCATAAATCTATAATAAAAAAGAATTAAATAGCATTGGATCCCTGTGACATGTGCTACTTTCATGTTCTCAAGTCGAAGGAGTTTCAAGGCGAAGATTCACATTACAAAGGCTATATTACAAGACGAAGGAACCTATTGACTGCAAGATACTCTTCTCAAGGCGAAGAAACGTATTACAAGTCGAATGAACTTATTCTACAAGACGAAGGAACATATTACAAGGTGGAGAAACATACCACGGGCCGATTGGATATATTCTACAAAAACCAAGGAACCTTTTGGGGGACGCAGTAGCCAAAGGGTCAAAACACCGAATATTTTCCAAGTTGGACCTAGTACCCACACCAATTGATCTTTACATTCGTATCCGGGTCTACACGGGACTTTGTTATCCAGGACATTGATCCCTACAGGACCTGAGACTACTGTGGATGTCATACTGGAGTTGGTACTTACAGGGTGGTACCCACACCATTTGATCCCTACATTCGAATTGGATCTACACGGGACTTTGTTAACCACATCATCGGTCCCAGCAGGACGGTTTGGGACCACCGTAAAATAACATATTGGGGAAAGGACCTACAAAGGGAGAACTAACTAGAAATGGGTGTACTGGATTTGTACCTACAACGTTCTGGAGATAAATTAGTAATTGGATATCAAGGATAAGTGGTAGCCGAATGAACAGTCCAGGCCAACCGGTGGACTAGATGTTACCTATTCCATAACTTGTTGTATTAATTCATTTTTCATTTTTTTGTGACTGATGTTTTTTGACCAAAGCTTCGATATCTGGCTCTGTGTTATTTTTAAGCGAATATCTTCTCTAATGGACACATCCAATCTGTTTTGTTCTTTATTTACAATTCGATGTAGAATGGTAAATCCGCATTCAACACAGTGTGATGTCGGAAAATAGAGTAGCAATTGTGCTATTTCTGTCCACAATTTTGGATAACTCTCTTTCACTTTCATATTTTGCCAAAAATAACAGGTGATTGTGAATCATTATAATATAGATTTAATTCTGGATTGAATTTTAACATAATTAATTCCTCTTAAATTTTTTTCTTATATAAAAATGTTCATATAGAAACCAAATTTTCATATGGAATTTTCTTGTCATCCAAAAATAATTTGACTACGGAAAAAATAGAAAATCCAGTCGTATCAGTTTCCAAATATTTGACAAATAATAAATCTTCTGTAAGAAGAGCATGATCGTCAAAATATCTTAAAGGGAACCTTCTAATAATATTAACCTGACATATCCTATTAGAATTGATTGGTTGTCATATATATGGCTTTAGTCAATTTAAAGCGAAAAAAATAGTATTTTTAAGCGTTTCACATGAAATATGTTCAACATTACATTTCGTGAATCCTACGGCGAATTGAATCATTGCTGATTGGTACGGATTTTAATATTTCGTCGGGATTTAAATCCATCAGATTTGATAAAAACACTGATATAGATGGTTTGATGAGATATTCACCAAAAACATGGGAACTCTCATTTTTGGCA
The DNA here is from genome assembly GCA_011109175.1 of Dicyema japonicum. Lineage (NCBI taxonomy): Eukaryota > Metazoa > Dicyemida > Rhombozoa > Dicyemidae > Dicyema > Dicyema japonicum. Next base: position 219,999 of record RDEW01000024.1, on the reverse strand, counting down.
ATAATCATTGCAATTTTATTTGATGCAATTACACCTATTATTTCTTTCAATACTATTTGTAAAAAACAGTGTCAATGTTTTTTGTTTACGAAAAGAATCCTTTAATTCTTCAAAATACTCTAATGGTTTATCTTTTTTATCCGAATGTTTTCTCCTAAGATGATCCAATAATTTGGAGTGTTTCAATGCATCATTTAATAATGACTACACTGTAATCATGATAATAATGATGACTACACAGTATTACACAGTAAGCAATATGGACTATTGTCAAAAGAATTTTTTATAAATCCAAATTCCAAATGTTCATTTTTATATTGACGATTTTTTAATGTAGAAGGATGACTCATAAACGAACAAAAACAAGCATGGTAATTTTAAAAAATTTAAAGAACGAAGGTTTACCACTTTAAAATAAACTAACTTAATTAAAAATGAAAAAAAAATTAAATATATTAAATTTATTTTCGACCCCCAAGTATTTCAATTTCGACTCGTTACGATCGATCTGGATTGATTTTAGACCCCTGGGGGTCGAATCGACCCCAGGTTGAGAACCACTGATTTAAGGCATCAAATGGATGGCTCGATCGGTTCAAGAAAAGGCACGAAATTTAAAGAACGAAGGTTTACCACTTTAAAAATAAACTAACTTAATTAAAAATGAAAAAAAAATTAAATATATTAAATTTATTTTCGACCCCCAAGTATTTCAATTTCGATTCGTTACGATCGATCTGGATTGATTTTAGACCCCTGGTGGGTCGAATCGACCCCAGGTTGAGAACCACTGATTTAAAGCATCAAATGGATGGCTCGATCGGTTCAAGAAAAGGCACGAGTTGCTTTTCAAAACTATAAGTGGAGAAAAGAATTCGTCTAAACTTTCTTCAGTATCCAATTTTTTCTCTGATTATGACAACTGTTCGGAAACTGTAGGAAGTGAAAATATTTTTAACTGTGACGAAACAGCTTTATACATAATGTGAACGCCGTCGAAATCTTTTGTTCAATTTAATGACAAACGCAATTGAATTAAAAAAATTAAAGTGAAGGTTTCCCTTCTCCTTTGTTGTAATGCACTTGGTGAAAAGTTAAAACCTCTTTTAATTGGAAAATTCAAATCTCATCGGTGTTTAAAAAATTTTAACGCCGAGGACACAGAGTACTATATGCTGCCTCAAAAAATTCGATGATGACTAGTGATTTTTTACAAAATGGTTATGGAAAGTAAATCAAGATATGATCAATGAAAACAGAAAAATTGTTTAAATACTGGATAATGCGAGCTGTTACAGAAATGCAGAATATTCCAATTTTCATTTACTTTTTCTTTCAAAAAATAGTACCGCTTTAATTCAACCCTTAGATATGGGAATAATAAAATCTTTCAAGTCCCTCTACTTCAATAAACTGATTGATTTTACCCTTATATTTGAAAAAGAATTGCTCTCTGATTTGAATCTGAATAATCTCAATCTTAGACAAGTCATTACAGTTGTCCGGGAGGCATGGAAAATGATGCCAGAGACAACGATGATTAATTTTTGGCAGAAAATTAACGAAAACAGATCAAAAATTTCGGAAAATGTACAATTGGACAAAAATTAACAAATGACGCGATAGCAGATGTTACAATAATGGATTCAAAAGATATTATTCAGGACAACATCACTTATGATGAATGTGAATCCAAAAAATCATCAATTAAAGAAATCATAAACATCATGAATTCTCTAGAAGATTTTATTCTTAGTACATGTCCACAAGGATTAAAAATCTAATACGAATTTCGAAAAAACCTCTCAGGAGAACTGAAAAAACACCGGTAGGAAAATTACTGATTACTTTTAAGAGTAATTTTTTGTTAGATTTATTTTAATTTTTACATTTTATTAAAAAAAAACTATGTTAGAATTTTTATTAATATTAAAAATTTTAATTTATTGTTTAAAATTAAATAAAAATGTATGGAAGATAAATTAAAAGCCAATAATTTTTTACCCTCGCTATTTGGGACACCCTCGCTTTTTGGGGCACTATGAAAAAATGGTGAGTAGGTGGTGCCACTGGTGCTACAAGACGAAGAAATATACTACGAGTTTGAGAAACATACTTCAGGCCTAATGGATATGTGTTGAAAGATGCTTTGTTTGTTCTGATTCACATAGAAGATCGCAGTGTCCAGTTAAAAACAATAATAAGTTTTTTGAATTGTGGTTCATCCATCGACTTTGCCAATTATGGAAGATGTCCCAAGGCTGTTGAAGCTAACATAGCGAAAAAAAACAAAATTGACCAAAAAGGAAAGAATCGAATGGAAAATTATCTCTAAAACGAGAAAATGCCCTTAATGGAGAAAGTGAAGTTTCCAAAATTGGAACGAATAAGAAATTAAAACTGGCTGGAATAGGACATATAGTAAGAAACATTCTAAAAAAGAAACAGTAGAAGCTTCAATACAGAGAAGAGAGGGCAGCCACCGAAAAAAAACCAGAAGTAGTCAGGATAACCCTGATTAATGCCCGTTCTCTTTGGAAACGGGCCTCAGTGCTGGTTGCTATAGCCAGCACGATCCAGATGGAAGTTCTAATTATAAACGAAACTAAATTGAAGCACATGGATTGGATTTAGCATCTGAAATTGATGACGAATACGAAAGAAAAACGAGAAGAATCGGTGATTTATTACATTGCTTGTGGAAACTCGCATTGTAATTGGGGCTTTTTACGGAGAAGAGACATTCGGTGTCTCATGAGAGTGCCCCGATATAGACGACCCCAAATCTTGGCTTTCCTCTTTAGTTAATGGCTCTTACCTTGTTTAGTTAGTTGGGGTTTTGCGAATAAATCATGTTATCTGTTATCTGTTATGGTGCCCCAAACTGAGGTCGTACTGTAATTATATTTTTAAATTAATAAAAATTAAATTAATCTAAATAACTACCTGTTATATCAACAAAAAATGGGGCAATTAATAAGTATCACAATATTTTTTTATTTAGTAATCTTCATTAATTTACTCGCCTTTAATGTTAAATTAGTTTCTCTCAAGTTTGTTATAACAAACGACAGTTATATTAAAGTAATTCTCATCGGTAAAATAACGTTAGGCCATCATGATGGTAATAAAGTATGTAAAATATAATTTTAGCAAAAACATGTATTATTTAACAAACGTAGGTGGATTGTTTCAAGAAATAAAATTTCTATTGTACATCTGATAAAGAAAAATTATCTATTAAATATAAAAAGCACATGTTAATCGCGTTAGAGCTACACTGTTTGAAATTTCAGTTAGTTGTCTTCCTTGTAGTTATTTATTTTTATTTAGTCGAACATATCACGCGAAATGTTTACATCATTCACAAACTTGGTGGATATTGTAAATGCAAAGAATTAAGCAATATAAAAAAGTCCTTTCTCTCAAAATTAGCGAGTTTAAATTTCAATTTTCAAGAGATTCGAAAATTCTGAATTTTACCGGGAATGGTATAGTACAAATTAATACTAGACAATAAATGCATCTGTCCACGTGAGAACCATAAGAGTAATCACAATAAGATTGCCAAAGTGAATAAACACAAAATCATCACGTCTTTGAAAATTGAGAATAACTAACCCTAAAAAACTAGCAAAGTAATTAAACATTTTGAAAATAAGCCTGAAATAGATCTTCTGATAATTCGAGGCGATTTGCGCCTGTTATTGCTTATTTGTTATATCGAGCATTTTTTGTATTTTTGTTATATTATACGCCAAATATCTTTATAGAGAAGATAGTTCGGACATACCTTTAGTTAGTGACTAACTAATAGATGTTTTAACGTTAATAATAATAATCTGGAATTCTTCCCTAACATTCTTTATTTTCTGCTTTAAATAAAATCGTTATTTTATGAAATTAGGTCATAATCAAAAAAGTTGTTGCTAAGAGAGGACGCTCAGAACATCCGACAAGTACATCCGCTTCTTATTACTTTAGTAGATATCCAATCATGGTTTGTTATCTGACAGAACTGAGAGTGCTCATTTTCTGGGATTGTTTGAAGAAATCTCTATTTTTTTGTGGAAACACAAATGCAATAGGCTGGATGTCCCAACGTTTTTCATTTGTCAAAGAATTGAGACCTATTGCGATTGATGCAATCACAGTTATTTTCAACTATTCAATAAACATGAATACAATTTCCAACTATCTGGAAACTGTCCTAAATACGCCCAATCTTAAGCCTGGCAAGCCTAAACAATCCTGCATCATTTCGACCATTTCTTTACTATGCACCTTGTCAAAATTATTGAAAAATTGATTATTAACCTTATAACCCCGTTCCTTCCTTTTAAGTCTCACAACATGGATTTCGAAGGGGTCATCAACTTCTACCACCTACTTCCCTCAACCAATTTATCATTGAAGGCTTTAACACAAATCCTCGTCACCTCAAAACAGTCGTTCGCTCGATCGATTTACAAAAGGCCTTCAACTCTGTCTCAAGGAAAGTTTTAACCCGGAAATTGTTTGCTCCCCGTCAGCCCAATATATAACTTTGGCTTGCTAACTGCATAAATGGAAGAAGGGCCCGGGTATACATGGATGGCACCAAATCAATTTCAAGATTACTTCCCAATGGTGTCCCACAAGGTTTTTTATCACCCGCCTTATTTAACTTATACATGTCGATTTACCACAACCCGATAATAAAGACGATTTCATCCTATCATATCCTGATGACCTATTAATCGGATTCCGCGATCAAGATATCCCAAAGGCATCAGAAAGACTACAAGAATACCTCACAATATTCAAATTTGGCTAAATTATAACCAGCTTGATATATCTACTGAAAATTTTTCATTGTCCTTATTTACCTCAAACAAACGACTTGGACAATTGACAGTGGATTTAATTATCAACCAAACAAAAATACCTTTCACGAAGAAACTGAAATTCTTGGGATCACCTTCGACACACACATGTCCTTTTTATCTCTCTTTAGACGATGTTTCTGGAAGCTGCTCAAGAAAGCTAGGGATAATCAAAACTATTTTGGTGGCATTAAAACTCCTTTCCAAACTTTGAAATTGTTGTACAAACAATTCATTAAGCCATCTGTCAGCTATGCTTGTACGTCATGGGGAATCAATCTGTCCTGGACGACAAACAAAAAATCGGGGCATTCAGACCTTAACAGCCACTACTATTAGTAATCTCGGGAAACTAGAAAAACTAATACCCTCACCACTTGAAGACCTTATCTGACAAAATGGAATGGGATTTGCTACCCTGTGCAGGCAGTGTAACTCTCAACAATACACAACCACGACATGTCTTATGAGAAGGGTATACATCATCCCCTCTCCAATTCCTATTTCCGAATCCACCTGAAGAAGATGTGTTATATCCCAGAAGGCGCACGAGGAGAAAATGAGAATATGATTGAAGCCTTCGAGATCACTTAATTAATTTGTTAATTAAATTAACTATTGGTGTTCTTGGGTTAATAATAATTGAGACTTAGTCACTTGAAATGGTCCTTGATTGGGAGGATTTTAATTCTCAGATAAGTGGTAAGTTAGTCGGTTTTAGACGGCCAGTAATTATTCTTGGAACAGAGTTTTGAGTCATTTGTATTTTTTCGACGTTCGTTATTAATAAAACAGTGACCCCAGACAGGAACTACATAGTTCATCGTTGTTCTGATAAATTGTCTCTCGTAGGCAAACTATCTACACCGCCGCGGCACTGTGACGCCGTCATCAGTGGATGCTCACTGCAAAACTGGATTGTCGAGAAAGGACCCACACACAAGAAAAAGAAATAAAAAAGAAATGAAGATCATTCCTTAGTTCTACGATTGGTTAAAATTAATTGTTCTTTACTTAAATAAAGTGTGTCTGCCTATGCGGAGCATAATCTAATTTTAGGCTAAAAACAGACTACAAAACGTGTAGACAGATCTCAGATTTATTTCAGGTGCATTTGCTTACATCGGACTTTACATCGACGGGATTCAAAAGGATACATCTATCATTCACCGGGAGACAATTCGCTCATTGTCGACGACTTCAGGAATTGACCTAGGCTCCCAAGAGAATGTTTGCTGGATTACAGTGCTTGGGTGATGGTTCTGATCAAGGAATTTGTTTGCCTTCTTTGATCTTTATTTATTGATTAACCCCGGGATCACCGAGAAGAAAGACAAAAATAAAGTCAACTAGTTAAGTGATCCCATTTAGATCTTTGAACTAGCGAAGAAGAAAGTTTCAATCAAAGAAATTTGATTGCAAGGTGAAACTTGTCATAATACTACAGTCGTGGAGACCGAATGGCCACTCGAGGAAAGTAGAAATTTGATAATCATTCAGGATTATCATTGGGTATTTACTACACTTAACAAAATGGACAAGAAAGTGATGCTAATATTTTTTTATTATATTAAATTTTATTAAAAACAGAAAAGTAGACCTTTCTCTCTCTGCATATCTATCGTCGCTAATGGCCTGTAACACCCTTGTCAAGAGGATTCTACACTCCCTTGAATTCTCGTCCATTTTAACTCTGAAAGATCAGGATTTTTCCTTTAATTATTATATTGATTATTATTATTAACCCAAGAACAAATAGTTAATTTAATTACTAAATTAATTGAGTGATCTCGAAGGCCTCACTCAGATTTTTTATCCGATTCTTGTGTGCCTTCTGTGATCCAACGCGGCTTCTTTGTGGGCGGGCTGAATTAGAGAATAGAAATTGTAGAGTGGTGATGCATTCTTTTTTTCCACAAGACGCGTCCTGTGTACAGATAGGGGTTTTACTGCCTGTAAATGGAAGCATTCGTATTTAACATCTGCTTATAAAACATAAAAAACAATAACTGAAATAGATCACACACTAAAGAAACAGGTTTTTTATTCACACGCTAAAATTGAAATTTTTTAAATTTTAGAATAATAATGAAATTTTTTATTTATAAAAATTAAAATCAAGTCAACTCCAAACATTTTAATTCAATTGGAAAATTAAAAGCTATACGCCAAAAATGTTTGTAACTGCAAAAACCGGTTTTTTCATCAGCATTGTAGTACAAAAATCTGAAATTTGAACTCTTATTCAAGTGATGGAAAATTGTGGAATACGGTAAAGTTTATACAATCACATAATTTAACGAAAAATTTGGCAAATTTGATTTCTGCCTACCATCCAATTATTCTGAAAATAAGAAAATGCCAAGATATTTTTTTGCTATTATGCATTCAATAAAAATTAAAGATTCAATCAAATTTGAATAGGATCCGTGTGATATCAAATTAATATGAAAAAAGGACAATAAATATTCTATTAAAAGATATCAAAAATGAGAATAATTAAAGTTTTGTCTAGAATTTTTTGAAAAATGATGGAATTGTCTTGGAACAATTGTTTTGGTAGAAAGAAGTTTTCCATGTTAAATAAAATGCTCGAAAAAGATGAAACTTTAAATGAAATTTTTAAATTATTTGATGCTTTATTTAAATAAATGTTAAAAAAAATAATTATTGTTAACACTATGCAAGCTGGATTCTCCTCCTCTTTGGACATTAGCCCTTTGTACCACCCTCACTGTTCCACTCATATACAAAGCAAATCACTAGACAAGACAGCTGTTTCTCTTGGTTCCTCTTCGACGTAACCTCCGAGTTAGAGCCTCTTCAGATAAGATGATTAGTCACTCTTGTAACCTCATCATCATAGTTATCAACTTTCAGCCCATCTCAATGCTTGATTATTATGCTCTCAAAGTTTTTTAATCGTCATTGATTGGTTGTACGCCCTTGTAGAGACATCCACGTTGAGTCTTTCCATATAGCACTTGTAGTACTTTGTTACTATCTTTATTTCAAAAATTAAAATTAATAAAAAGCATTGACTGCACGAAATTAATAAGGTCTATTTAATTTTTTTCTTAAAAGTTACATTTTTAGGTTCATATTTCAATCATTTTAAGTCATATTTGTGGTTTCCCTAGTGATAACTGACATCCAAGCAAGTTAACCTTAAGTCATAGTGAAAGTAGACAATGGTAATGGGAGAAGTCGTAGTTGACATTCTATGAGTGAGTCTTCATCTCCTCTACTTATTCCTGCCAATATATCAGAAACTTTCACACGGTATCTCAGCAACACTTGATGTCCTCCCACACACTTTGCTAAGACATATGCTAGATATTTTCAGTTTGGTAGTTCTACATCGACCCCAGCGTGTGAATCCTCTACAATCAGATATAATGATATACTTATGTTATCATTAGAGTACCACATCAAGAGCCCACGTTATAAGAGAATTCTATCCCCATACGGGACATAATGAGTGACTCTTAAAATGTAATGAGAATATAAAATTCTCATAATAATGTCCGTCATTTTTGAACACACCAAAAGTATTAGCATGCCTTCGGATGACAAAAAACACGTGAATATTTAAAAAAACAAAATATTTATTAATTTAAAAAATCAAATAATTATATATTTTTAATAAAAATTAAGTAAATTATCAGATCTAGTTAAAAAGTTTTTCTTGAATAGTGAAATTACGTTGGTTGAAGTCGTGACGTGCTTCTGTTTTTCCTTGGAAAAAATAATGTCTTTATCATGCTTAAATTCAAACTCTTTGTTACCATACAACGTTCGAGGCCTCTCATCTCTATTCAAGAATACTATCTGAAGATCTGTCACGTTACAAAATTGATATCTGCTGCTAACAAGAAACAAAGAATGGCCTTGGATACGATGGAACTTTTGGAAACTACCGGATTATCTTACCATCAGACAATCGTCACTACGGCCTTGGTTTTGCGATCAATTCGAACCTAATCAACTACGTGCATAAAGTATGACCAGCCAATCATCGTGTGGTTGTTATGCAATTCCGTTTATCGCCCACGAATAATACTATAATGACTGTTATCAACGTATATGCTCCGCACATTGGCAGAGTTTCTAAAAATATGGACGAGTTTTTGCCAAATCCTGTTGAAAACACAAATGCAAGTTCATAAATCTACACTAACGTTCATATGTGGAATGCCAATGCAGGCATGAAAAGGGATAGAGAAGTCTGTATGGGAAAACATGGCAGAGGATATCGAAATCTCTCTGGACACTCTCTCGTTGATTTTTGTAATTCATCAAATCTGTATCTATGCAATACCACGTTGGAACACCGTGCAAAGCACAAAACTAGCTGAGTTGGCACAAGAAGGTCCAATGACGGCGACAACACGTATATTTAAACCAAATAGATTATATTATCTGCCCAATCTTTTTAAACAGACTGTTGACTGTCTCAAAGAGTTACGGAGGAACTATAACTGACATATATCATAAATTATCAGTTGCCAGATTAAATCTTAAACCAGGGGTTCTCAACCTGGGGTCGATTCGACCCCCGGGGTCTAAAATCAATCAGATCGATCGTAAGGGGGTCGAAAATGAAATATTTGGGGGTCGAAAATAAATTTAATATATTTAATCTTTTTCAATTTAAATTAAGTTAGTTTATTTTTAAAGTGGAAAACCTTTGTTTTTTAAAATTTTTAAAATTACCATGCTTGTTTTTGTTTGTGTATGAGTTGTCCTTCTACATTAAAAATTCGTCAATATAAAAATGAATATTTGGCATTTGGATTTATAAAAAATTCTTTGATAATAGACCACATTGTTTACTGTGTAATAAGTCATTATCAAATGATGCAATGAAACCGATAACCAATCAATTCTAATGGGATATGTCAGGTTAATCTTATTAGAAGCTTACGATATAGATATTTTGACGATCATGCTCTTCTTACAGAAGATTTATTATTCGTCAAATATTTGGAAACTGATACGACTGGATTTTCTATTTTTTTGTAGTTAAATTATTTTTGGATGACAAGAAGATTCCATATGAAAATTTGGTTTCTTGTGCCACAGATGGTGCACTGTCTATGGTTGGAAAATATAAAGAATTTAAGGCATATTTGAAAAAATATGTCCAAATGTGATTCATATACATTGCGTTTTACATAGACAACATTTGGTTTCAAAAGCTCTTTCGCCAATTCTACATGAAACGTTAAATATAGTTATTAAAACCATAAACAAAATTAAAGCAAACAGCAAGTATGACAGTCTTTTTAGAAAATTTTGCTATGAGGCTAAAACAACATATGTCCGTCTTGTGCTTTACACTGAGGTTATAGTTTCCAATTTTATTTTGGTTATCAAAGGGAAATGCATTAGAACGATTTTCAATATTGTTTGACACAATCGTAAATTTTCTTACTTCTGAGGGCGATAAAAATTTAGCAGATTTAATTGTATCGATAAAGAAAAAAATTGTTTATTTGACTTCGATTTTTGGAAAATTTAATAAAGTTTCATTAGAACTTCAGGGAAAGTATGTGACGTTAATAGATTGTAAAAGAATTATTCAAATATTTATCGAAAAAAATAACAGGGATCCCAATGCTATTTAATTCTTTTTTTTAATTATAGATTTATGCTAAGATACCAACTTAACATCGAGTATATACTTTTTTTTGTTTGATTTGATTATTAACAATGAATTTATTTTAGATAATTAACTAATTTTACTTAGAATTGTCTGTTCTAAATAAAAAAATTTTAAGGGTCGATTAAATAATATGGGGGTCGAAAAAAAAGTCAAGGGGTCGACGAGCAAAAAAAGGTTGAGAACCCCTGTCTTAAACCATACTTCGCAGTAAAGAAGAAAAGTACCTTTCTAAATAGACGTTTGACTGTGGAATTGTTGACTTTTGACACTTGGCAAAAGAGATACCAACAAAATGTCTCTAACCGATTGTGGGGTGTTGAAACCAGTAGCACCCCCTCGACTGACCTTGGGAAGATATTGGATATCTGAAAACTGTCGGCGACAGAGACTGATACCAGGGAAAAGACAAGAATAGACGATTATTCATGACCCCGTAATAAGAGAATTGTCGGAACAACAGAAGGAAATACGATCAAACTGGGAAGTTCAAATTTGAAAAAAGTGCATTAAAGAGAATACGTAATAAAATATCACATTTGATAAGAAAGCGATTGAATGACACCTGGCTCAGATATTTGGACGATAAGGCCACTGAAATTGAAAACTGTGTTTTCTGCTGTTAAATTACTTACAGAAGGGTTATGGCTAAGACAAAAGATTGGAATAGCCATACTCCGAGGGAACTCGTCGCAATCCACGCAGCAGGCTTCCTCAACTGACATTTGTTTAATTGTTAAAAAAAATTTTATTAAAAAAATTACTTACACGAGGAACTGCGAAAAAGCCGCCGAAAATCTGCGACAAAGCGGGTCATTATTTACAAAATCCAGAGGATAAAGCAAACCATATTGCCAAACACTTCGAGGCACAGTTCAATTCAGTTGGGGGTGAATATACCTAAATTTATTGGAAATCCAAGACTTCTTACAAGCAAAACTACAATAAAGGAAGTAAAAAATGCATTCATGCACCTAAAAGGCAATCGTTCAGCTGGTTATGATGGCATCCCAGGTGAGTTAATGAAACATGCTCCGGTATTGTTGGGTATATAATCACGGATATATTAAACGAGTCGATGGAACTTCAGTGTTCATTTCCATTAGGACATGGAGTCTTAAGTCTGATACACAAACCTGAAAAAAGGATCACTGGATGGATTAAGGCCTATTGTTCTACTGTCAACTATCAGGAAGACATTATCGATCATTGTGCTTAACCATATACGAGAGCCAATGGAAAAATACCTTTCCCAAAGTCATAGTGGGTTTAGAAGTGGAGGGTCTACCTCAGATTTCGTTGGAGTCATCGATGGCTTACATCAATATGTCAAAACTACAGGAAGTCATTTACATGCTAGGAATTGATCTAACGAAGTTTTTTAACAGCATCAACAGAGAAAAACTCATGGGTATTCTACAGGAACTGCTTGACGAGGACTGCGTGAGACTAATAAGTTTATTACTTTCTGAAACTGATCTATCCATGAGAATGGGAACTAAGCATTCAAAGAGTTTCAGCACCAACTTGGGAACCCCACAAGGTGATTTTTTATCCCCATTTCTATTCATCATATACCTCGAAGATGCCCTAATGGAGCTGAGAAAGGAAATGGGTTCTAAATACGAAGATATATTGAATTTATATACGCGGATGATGTAGACTTTGTTTGTAGTGACCAAAAAAGCCCACTTGACCAAATTTTAGTCCAATCCGAAATTATTTTAAATAAATGGGATCTGCACATAAATATTACAAAAACGGACTACATACGAATCGAACGAGCCAAGTCAAGAAATGACGACTCTGGAGGCATACAAAAAACTCGGCCCACTACTAGGTGACGCCGAGGATAGTTGTCGAAGGAAAATGCTGGCAACCATATACTTCAAAAAAATGTACAACATTTTCGCTACTACTTTAGCTTCAATTTAACACCCCAACTTTTTTGCTACTAAAACCCACCAACCGCAGACGCCTTTGTATGACTTTTACTGACCTTCAAGTTAACAGTCCACGTGAAAAATATTGAGATGCCGAAATATTTCTGTCACTGTTGTAAACCAATGCAGTGATCCAAAAAATTATATCTTCTAACAGTTTGAGGATTTGAACTTATTATTTTGTTCCTTAAGATTAGTGATTTAGTCTTTATGGTTGGGGATTTGAGTTTGGGTTTTTGATTCTTAGATTAAGGGTTCGTTGTGTTTAGGGCTAGTGATTTTGTCCTCAGAGTTCTTTATTTTATGGTTAGAGTTATTGGTTATTAGGCTTATCTTTAGGATTTTCTTTTGGTTATGGGAAAATCAGGTTACCTCTAATACTTTGACAGTTCTTCTTTCAGAGAGTGAACAGGCATTTACTCTGATTTAAAGTTATTTCGAATTTATCATGGTTGATCACTTAATTTCTCAAAACCAAGAGGGAACTAAGCTGTCTGTTGCCATTACACTGTGAAGTTTATAGACAGGCAGTAAAATTCATTTAAAATCGGACTTTAACGCTAAATACGCCATTTCAAATTAAGAAAAACAAAAGCCTGAGACACTAATTAAGAGTATAAAGTAAAATTGACACCTTGTGTCTTTTCTCCGCTGATACCGTTATTACATCCCCATGAACTATGTGTCCACGAAACGTAGTGTTTCTCCGATGTTGTTTATAGTATGTCACAGGCGCTACGCGTTACACAAGTGGAATTTTTTTTTAAACAAAAAATTTTATTAACAATTAAACAAATGTCAGTTGAGGAAGCCTGCTGCGTGGATTGCAAACGAGTTCCCTCGGAGTATGGCTATTCCAATCTTTTGTCTTAGCCATAACCCTTCTCGTTGATCCCTTTTCTTTCTGGCAAGCAATCCTCCGAGTTCTCGCAAGAACTCAGCCGTCATTGGACCAACGGTCGCCACAGGAGTAAATCGGTAGCGATCCCCGAGGCAAGAATATTTCTTGATTTTTAGGTTCTCCGCAGTCGAAGCAGATGCTCCAGGTGTCTGAACCGATTTAAAAATGTTCGTGCTTGAGAACGTGTCTATAAAGTTGCGTCCCAGACCATAAGATCTTCCAGACGTGAAGAGGAAAAGAGTCATCCCGTCAGGTCTCTTCCTATCTCCTCGATCAAGACCCACTGGTTCAAGCTGTGCTGGGAAGCCTGAAGCCTTCAGAGCTCTGACGATCACATCGTTCAGAGCAGCATAACGTGGTCCCTTCCGGCTTCTTCTGCAGGACAGCGGGTGCAATTCTTTCGCATCGGCATCGGTGCTCCTGGCTAACGTCTAGTCCCAGCCTTTGTCCGATTCCAATCCTCAAAGAATCGTCGTCCAAAAAGGTCCCGAGGTTTGGGCAAGGTATTGCACCAAGCCATGCTCCACTCCCTCTACTTGAAGCTGACACCAAACAAGCCAGACGATGTTGATTTGCTTCTTTTTTAAGGTCTCAAGTGGAATTAGAAAAAAAATCAAAAAAAATTGATTTAATTTATCAAATTAATATATATAATTTGACCAAACTAGCGATAATGGTAAGAATTTTTTATGAAATTTATTAATTTGATACAATTATAATTGATAAGAACTTGATTTAAATATAACTAAAAAAATTATAAAATTTTATAATCATTGAAATTATCATTTTTAATAATAAAAATTGTGGGAAATTCAATTACAAACTTTTGCCTCAGATTCTCTTTTAAAGACGCTTTTAAATCAAGTTCACAAAACCTAGTGACGTCAAAACATATAACCCACGTGTCTTTAACTTGGTTTCTCATCAATAAAGATAATTCCGAGCTTTTCATCCCCTCAAATGCCTTAAATCAACCAATTCCTCCACCAAAGACTCCAAAACTCTATTTTCGTCAACACTAGGCATAAAACCACATTTTACTTTATTTGGCGAAATTTTTTAGTTTTTTCACCGTCGAATATCCGCCATTCAATCTGCCAGAGGATTGTGCTCGAACTGTAAACGAGGTATGTCTTGTTATGAAGACGTCGTTCAAACTTTGGGGGCTGCAATTTGTATCGAATTCCTCGTTTTTTAGCTGCAGTTGCGATTTTACTGACGTATTCGGGATATTTCTTGGGAATGTCGATTTGCCAGCACTTCTTAGCTCCTTCCACAATTTTTTGGGTTTCTTCCAACAGAAAGTAGTCTATGGTGATTGCAATAAGTGAACCTTCAAGGATCGTGTTGTCGTCGAACTGTGAAAGGCTTTTGTAGGCAGCTCTATTTCGCAGTCCATCGCAGTTTGCTTGAAGTTTGTGTTGTTTTATGCAGTTTAAGGAACAAGTTTTTATCGAACAAGCTGGACAGTTGTAAATAGCAGATTCTCCACATAACTCACATGCGCCTACGATAGACATTATTTAATTTTTTAAATTTGATAAAATATTAAATAATATTTTTTTTTAATTTTGATTATAAAATAAATTTTTAATAAATTAATGATATTTTAATTAATCAGTTATTTAGTAATTGAAAATATACATAACCTGAAATTTCCCTAGACAGCTCAAGAAACTATGATTCAAATTATGAGAGCTCTTCTGCATAAGAATGAAATGTTATCTTCCACCTACTTCTCCATATCTCTTCTGAAGCCAAAGCATGTAATGGAGTATTGGAGGATGGATTTGATCACATGTTGACGTTTCCTTTGAGTCCCTTCTTTTGATTGAATAACTGTGACTATTTGAGTAGGCTTACCAAAAATTGTAAGCCTGTGGTTAATAAATAAATAACTGGAAATAGAACTATTGGCACGAAATTAGTATAACTTTACTTAACCTTGAACATCGATGTACTCAAACGGGTAGAGACTGACATTTCGCTAGAAGGAAGAATCGTAAAACACAGATTGGCGTTCTTTGGGCATGTTGTCCGCTCTGATTCACTGGAAAGAACCATCATGCTGAGCAATATTACTGGGAAGAGAAGACCTGGCCGACCAAGGACTCGGTGGCTATCCACGGTGGAAGACGTCACGGGAATGCCTATATCAAGGCTACTCCAAATTGCAACGGATCGGGAGAGTGGAGGAAACTCGTTCATGAGATCTCCAAGGGTCGGTCACGACCTAATTGGACAACATAACATATATAACCTTGAAACAGCCTCTGCCTAACCTCTTATTAGCATCGACGTATGTAGTTTCTTATGTGACGAATTTACCAGGAATAAGCTATGAGACTAATCTATAATGATTCAGGACCTTAAATTAGTGAGGTCATTAGACATTTTACTTATTACCAGTCAAGATTAAAACGTATCTCAGGATTTTGTAAGTCAGGATAAATTTTGGCTCGTGAAGAGGCAACTCTGTTCTATTCGGGGAGGTGAAAAGATGGCTAAGAGGCGAAGATGGAAAAAATGACAAACTTCATATACAACTTGGAGATTTCGTTTGTTAAGACTTCGAATATAATTCATCCGTAGGAAAATTAGGTTATACAATGAATGGAAACAACGTTGTATCAGGTGGTTAAGGACATTCGATTCTTCGTCGAAATAAAAGTGGATGGAAGAAATTTAATAAAAAAAAACATTTTCCTTAATTAAAAAATATGAAAACTAGAAAGTGTTATGGTTATATTTAAAGATATATTTAGGGTTATACTTAGGAATAGACTTAGGAAAATGTTAGGTTTATTTAGGAATAGACTTAGGAAAATGTTGAGGTTATATTTAGGGATTTACTTATGATACTGTTAAAGTTAACTGTTCTGGTGATGTATTTTTGGATATTGAAAAAAAATAAAGCATCTTTTATTTATATTTTATAGACAAAACTAAGATTGACTGTTTTTTAATTGGAAAAAAGTCGATCTAGGATCATTATTGGCATAGGCACACCATTGGACAGTAACTTTGTACATCTCAAACACTAAGCAATCTATCTAGTTTTATGAATTTATTTATTTAAAACCAAGAATCACCGACAATAAATATTATTTAATTAATGTGTAATTTATATATTTAATTTAAAAATTTAAATAACAATTTAGTATTTTCTTTGATGTATGCGACAACAAATGAAGAACTAATCAAATTTCTCATTGGTTAATTGCAATTAACTACTTTAGCGAAAAACTATATAAAATCTGATTTAGTAAAGTCAATCATGCATAAAGTGGACAGAAAATACTTCTGCAATATCACTCCTTATTACGACTGTCCACAGAGCATCAAATACAACGTTACTATTAGTGCCCCCCACATGGTACTCTTCACATGTCATTCAAGCACGCCTATGCATTGGAATGCCTCAAGGAAAGACTGTCACCAGGCTCCGTGGTCCTCGATGTGGGAGCAGGAGTGGATACTTATCGCTTTGTATGGCACTGATGGTCTCTTATACAAGTGACTCAAGGTAGGGCCAACAGGTCGGGTTGTTGGGGTGGACACATTGAACAACTCGTAAAAACAGCAACTAACAACATCAAAATGATAGAAAAAGAATAGGAGTTGATTTTATTGACAAATCGTTGTTTTTAAAAGTGGCAGATGGCCGATTTGGGTGGGCTGAAGACAGTCCCTACGATGCCATTCACGTTGGAGCCGCATGTGCTGAGATCCCGAAGAACGTTTGGCATATGTTAATCTGCAGTTGATTGACCAGCTTAAAGTTGGAGGACTCATGGTTATCCCAGTTGGAAAGAATGATCAGAGAATTCAGATCTGTACTAAGAATCAAGACGGCTTCCTTTCCGTAGAAGATCGGCTTAGTGTCCGCTATGTCCACTAACGAGCAAAGAATCACAACTTAGATAATTTTATTTTAAATTAATCAATATTTTTATTGTTTAATCATAAAAAATTATTACTGTCAGTTTCATTCAATTGAGGCCCATTCGATTAATCCACCTTCTTTGGAGGTGTCGATATCAATGAATGCAAGTGGTTTGTCTGTTTTGTATGGAATTAGCCATTCAAATGAAATTGACAAGACAAGACAAATTTTATTTTCTAACAAACCCAAAACTAATTACTGTAAGAAACCAAAACCTGAACCAAAACTAATTAAGTGGGTTTGTATTCATCGTGTAGGGTCATTTTATGAGACACCACATGTCTCTACTTCGTTTGGACCCCAAAAATTACATCACATTTTCCATAAGTGATGTAATAATTTTCTATCTTTCTGACTTTCAGGTCGTAATCCTCTTCGATATTAGATTTTAAGTCCAGTCCATATGCCAATTTAATCGCAAATCTTCTGGACTTTTCCAATTTTTTGACAAAGACATCACTTTCTTTTGTTCTAAACCATCCTTGATAACCATATATCAAGAATGGTTCAACACACGCCGAATACACAAAAAGAAAAGTTTCAGGCTCCAAATGAAATCGAATTAAAGATTTCAACATTCCTGTAGCTTTCTTTCTTCGTGTTTTAATATGTTCCTTGAAAGATCCTCTTCGATCTATCAACAATCCGAGATACTTCAATGTTTCAGAGATTTTTATATCCCCAGTATTCACACATTGATTAATATTTTTTCTTTTACTTGCAATCCAAGTGACTGTTGTTTTTTCCCTCGATAGAGTCAACCCATTGTTTTGGCACCACTTTCCAATCTTAGTAATATGGGATTCCACCCTTTTCCATGAAATTTGTTTATTCATGCTTGAATCAAGCACAAGAATGTCATCAGCATAAATAATCATTTGACTATTTACGCTCTCTGTTTTTGGCAAATCTCTCATTACGCAATTGAAGAGTAGCGGGCTGAGAATTGAACCCTGTGGAACTCCTCTTCGCAATTCAATTTTCTTTGAAATTAAATTTCCAACACGTATATATGACTTTCTTTTTGAAAGAAAGTTTTCTATCCATAATAACGCAGTTTTCCCAATTTCTGCTTTTGACAACGTATCAACAAGTCCAAAGTGCCAAACACTGTCAAACGCTTTTGTTATATCCAAACATGCTATTGTAAGAAATTCCTTTTTATTTCGTGAAATTTCGATTGCAGATCTTAGCTCTTTAAAGCAATCTCCAGTCCCTTTTTTATGCCGAAATCCCAGTTGATTATCAGAGAGAAAATTATTATCCTCAACATGCCTTGATAGACGATTGAAAACAATTTTTTCCATAACTTTCGATATTGAGCAGACTAGGCTAATTGGCCTATAACTATCTGCTTTTGACCTTGGCTTTCCTTTTTTCACAACCATGCGTACAATTGTTCGTTTCCAATAAGCTGGAACATGACCAAAACTCCAAGAAGAATTATATAATATTTTTAGGCACTCAATCAAAATTGGGCCTGCGTTCTTGAAAATACTCATTGGGATAAAATCCCACCCTGGTGCTTTATTTTTGCAACCCTTAATTGCAGCATTTATTTCTTCCAGCGTTATAGGATGACACAAGGGACCACTCAATTTCGACTTTTCTTTATAACTACTTCTTGTATCTTGTACTTCTATCGGAATAAAAGATGCCGGATCTATCTCTTGAATTTTGGACAATTGTCGACGTAAAACATTTGGAATTTCTTCTTTTGGAATAGTGAGACCATCATCTGACTTGAGAGATATTTCTTCATTCTTATTACTGGGAGAATTCATTCTTGCATATAGTTTCCAAAATTTTGGGTTCTGTCGACGTAACTTTGAACATTCTCTTTTCCATACTTTTTCTTCATTCTTCTTTACAACATCCATTATTTTCTTCTTCACTAACTTGATCTGCATTTTAAGTTCTTGAGAGTCGAAGATATCCCAACACCTCTTTAATTTATTTTCTAACTTATTCTTCTCCTGACGCAAAGAGCGTTCTTCTACTCCTATTATCATATTTTCCTGCGGCAACAGATTTTTTCTTTTTCCATAATTTTCCAGATAACTTAACAACAAAGATCTTATTTTGTTATCCAGAATGTCGATATCTTCCGGTTTCGAAATCCCCAAATCACAAACATTACCAATTTTCAGCCTGATGTAGAAATTGAAGTGATTCCAATCAATTTTGCTGACATCATATCCAATGAATAACTGTCGTGTGTAAACCGGACCAGTTTTTAATTCAATCGTTTGTGGGATGTGGTCACTTCCTATGTCATTTTCGATATATGGAGGATCACACATTTCACTCATCGTCAGAGGCATTATGAACAATCCAAGTTTATCACCACTATAAGTTGCATAGTGATTTATTTCTGCTGACGTCAAAATTTTCAATTCTCCTGATTCCATCCACTTTATAAGACATTTTCCATCCTGATTTGTTGTAACACATCCATAATCAACATGCTTTGCGTTCATGTCCCCAACCAAAATCGAATTCACGTTTTCGTTAAAAAATTTCTCAATGATCCAAGGGTACTCACGTAAGCTCTTAGAATAAATTCCTCCAACTGTTATCCATCCAATATTTGTTTGTATTTGCACACTGACTAGTTCACATACATCTTCTTCAATAATTCTTGGTCTCTTCGTATTCAAATTAGATTTATAATAAATCGAAGTTCCAGTTCCAGAAATAGAACCCTTCTTCCACGGAATATCAATTGATGAAAATCCATTAAGTTTAAAAGAACTTCCCTTCTTGATCTTCGTCTCATTTACTATCAAAACATCCATATGCACTGTGCTGACCAATGCAGTCAGCTCTGAAGCCCGCTTCCGAAGAGAGCGGGCATTAATCAGGGTTATCCTGATTACTTCTGATTTTTTTGGTGGCTGATCCCTCCTCTTAGGATCGCCACCAAATCCAATAAATGCTTCGTATCCTTTTTTGTTTTCGTTACTTCTATAATGCTTTTCTCTAATTTTTTCAAAGTTTGTGAATAATCAAGTTGACATTCACCATCATTGACCTGTGTTGAGATTTCTTCTTTCTTTCCCTTCACAGGTTCTTCTGTCTGAGTAGAAGCTTCTACTGTTGCCATTCAAAATGAAATTGGTGTATAAAATGGTGTTTTAGTAGTTTCAATTATATCTGTATTTTGTTTAACAAAACTCCTCATCTTTTTAAACAATCTAGGCATTCGGGGCTGAAAATTAACGGACTTTGTAAAATAAACATTTTTATGGAAATTTTAAAGGATAAATTTAGAGACATTACTTTACGAATAAACTTTCCTAAACTTCACTAAAAATAATATCTCAGAACATGTATAATGTTTTGAACTATTTATCCCGCCTACTTGACTAGTGTTGCCTCACGTGACAGCAATTGAGAATAAGGAACCACTACGTAATGCCGTTTGAGTGTGGTAAGGTTCTAACTCTTAAAGACGATAAAGATTTCAGTAAAAATAAATTGCAGTGACAAAGATCTCAGATAGAATCTGGATGGTTTTTCAGTAAATGAAAGTTTTTTCATCATTGGAGGCTTTTCGTGACGATGACTCTCTTTGGGTCAGATTCTTACTGTGAATTATAATAAAGATCTGTTTCCCACATCAACACCTACGCGATTAGAGGATTGACGGTTATGAACTAATCCATTCGCCATTGGAAAAGTGCAGAAGTAGTCTCCCGGCATAAAGTCTTAAACAAAGTCATTTAACTATTTTTTGACGATACTTATTTACCTTCAGTACTCAAACCGTCAGTATGTGTAGACGAATTAGATATTCTGAGACGTGGAAAGTGGGACACTTTCGCTTCATGACCATCTCCAGAGTGATGCCACTGACTGTTCACTGAAAAGCGTCTAAAACATGTTGACCTCACCGATGATCCAACGTTTGTTTTTCTTGTTTTGGAAACATTTACATCCCTCAGACAGTTTTTACACTTCCTTCAAAAAACTAAAAAACCTAATCTCATCCCATTCCTTCGCAATTGAGACTGGGAATAACCGAAATTAAAGCTGCAATTCTCTACTTTCGTTTTTATAGTAAACATATAGTCAGATAAAAAACTATGCTTCATTTTATTGTGAAGCAAGCTAAAAGGGAGATGTACAAGGCAGGAATCCACAAACTTAATCAGTAGCAAGATAATGCCTGTAAACTAATCAAACTCAATAGCGCTTGGCTGATTCGCAACATAGTCTCATTTTTACTGCTGCTTTCAAAATATAGACTAATTAACTTTAATCTAAGAATAATGGAAAATCATGTTAAATAAGCCAGTTAATAAAGAATTAATCAATTCTTTTTGAATATTCTGTTGGCGGGTCATGGGGTTCTGAATGTGTTCTAATTGACCTTGCTTTTAAATACGGTACATGCGTACCACCTGTAGAATTATTGCTATTGTAAAAATGATCTATTAGAATAAAACTTAATATACCATTGGAGTTGTCTGTAAGAAAAATAAATGTTAGCAGCAAGACCAGCATTCACTCAATTTATCGAAATTCAATTTATATTACAAACAATCTAAGAGTTCATTAAAATATAATATTCTGCACTTATAGCGTTTTTGTTTTTTAAATAAAACAAAAAGTCTAAAAAAAGCATAAAGTCTACTTAACTTTATTATGAGTGAAAGCCTTGAATTTGATATTCTCGTGCGCGTAACCAAGGTAAAAATGTATGAAATATTAGAAACTGAAATTCTGAATAGAATTGTTAGATTTGCGTAGCATCCGGTTTTAAATCCTTTCTGCTATAAAATATGCTTTCTCTTCACACAATGGCCGATATGGATGGACGTGATACTTGAAAAGGATTTTTCCTGTATATCCAAAGAAATTTAACGAATAAAAATACAAGCAAGAAATTATATAAGTCATATATAGTCAAGTCTGTTATGCAGAAAATTTAGATCAGTCAGTATGGAATGAGGTCAAAAATTGGACCTGTATTATGGTTTAACTCAACTCAGAGCATAGGCCCAAGAGAGCCACACATGCAACTATTTGACTAGGCAAGAGATGAGAATATTTCTTTTTATACCTACTGGCACTGCGCACCACCAAAATAGAGAACGACTTGAAGACTAGTTAACATATAATTTCCAAACGGAAGCAGTTCCGAGAAGCGGTAGTTCCTCGATGAGATAAGAGCGATTAGGGAAACCAATATCACCTAATTAGTCGATTCTATTACCTTCTTTCTCGTTATTTTCTGGGTTATGTAAATAAATAAATTGAGATAAATTCATACGACAATAATTCTTCCTTCTGCGACCTCCTCCAAACTTTGTATACTGGAGAGTCATTTATACTAATTTGAGGTTAACTCAACTATTCTCATTTTGATTGACACTATTCCATTTTGAATGATTGAAATGGATAGTTTTTAGTTAGGCACATAATTTCTCAGAAAAAATTATTAGGATGTGTCTTTTTATAATAAAAATTAAGATTCCTTGCAATTCTCTTAAGAAAGTGGTACATACTCTCAAAAAAAATTTGGACACAGTTTTGGATCTAGTTAATGGTTTTAACCAAGCCGAGGATCATAATAGAAGGAACTACGAAAGGATTTTGAGAATCACTTCTTAGTCCCATTTTCTGTTGAGATGTCAGGAATCCTTGACCCACAGGAGACGATCTACTCTATTGGATCGGCTCAATAATCTTATAATCTTTACTTTTAGCATTGACTTTGTCATTAAAGACGATTAAGTAACTGCATATAACTAAGAAATAATAAATATTCTGCGACCTAGACAAAGACCCAATATATACTTTCAGACAGAAAAATTGTGGTTAGAGCCAACTTGTAGAGCTAAATATCACGAATAAATAGAGACTCTTATGGTGAAAACCGCACCAGATTCATCAGTACGAACTCTGTGGGATGAAACAAAACAGGCAATCTCCAAGTCGGCCAAAATATGCCTTGGAGTCCGAAATCATCACGCCCTAAAATTGGATCACCACCCGAACGTGCCAAATATGGCAAAGCATTGCAGAGAGCTACGACTAAAAGCGGCAAACACGTCAGACGAGAGTAAAAAAAGGAGCTCAATATCCAATAAAGGGAACTACAGTTGAAAATCAAACAGATGAATAAAAAACACTCACCGGAAATTATTACATCCTTATTAAAAGAAGTGGAATGCCTAAAGGACAATTCAAGGATGTATGCGGCTTTGCGGCTGCTGCGGACAAAGAAAGGACAAAACATCCTTCACATCAAAGACAAAGATGGAAAATTCGTGGGTAACCCGAAAGAAAAAGCAGAATTGATTGCACGACACTTCGAAACACTGTTGAATAAAGAAAATAATGACTTTCCCCTTTCCAAGGAAAGCAAAGGCGCTAAAAATCCCAATCACAGTGGAAGAGGTGGAATTAGCGATAAATAAACTGAAGAACAACAAGAGTGCTGGGCCGGACAACATAAGCCCTGAGCTCCTAAAATATGGGCCAAAAAAACTTAGCGACACAATTGCAAAAACCCTAAATGACGTCTTTGAAACTAATACCGATCTAGGACTTGGAAATGGATTATTAATACCCATACAAAAACCGAACAAATCAAAAGGACCAGTAGAAAATCTCCGCCCGATAATACTTCTGAATTCGATACGCAAGGTGCTGGCAAACATTGCACTAAGCCGGATAAAGGGTGTGGGGATCTATACCTACCAGCAAGTCAAAGTGGGTTCCGAGAAGGGAGGTCTACGGCAGACATTGTATGGAGCCACAGATGGCGCTGCGCAACGCACCAAAGATTCAAGAGCGCAACAACCGTGTTGGGAATAGATCTCTCCAGAGCTTTCGACTCAATAAACAGACAGAAACTGATGAATGTGCTTGAGCAAATATTGGATGAATCGTCGGTTAGGATAATCAGACTACTACTTGCGAACACAAGACTATCTGTGAGGACAGAAGGAGCAACTTCCCGCAGTTTCAAAACAACGATTGGGACACCCCAGGGTGATTCCCTCTCCCCTTTACTATTCACCATATACCTTGAATCTGCACTCCGCGACCTCCGTAAATGCTATATAGGAGACATAGAAGAGACATCTTATGCGGATGATGTGGATTTTGTATCACGGGATGTGACCGCACTCCAACACCTGCTAGAAAATGCACCTGCGGAGCTTGAGAAATGGTTTCTCAGCGTAAATGTTAACAAAACTGAAATTACGGAAATCAAAAGAGAAGACGATATTACTCATGAAAGATGGAGACGTACTAATAAGCTCGGCTCTCTACTAGGAGACGCTGAAGATGTACTAAGGAGGAAAACACTGGCAAATGCGGCAATGGCTAAACTGAAGAAAGGATGGCTAAGGGCCAAAGGACTTGGAATTGACATCAGATGCAGGCTTTACAACGCGTTTGTGAAACCGATCCTACTGTATAACGCTGGGACATGGGGAAGTTCCTTCAACGAACTATTGAAACTGGATTCGTTCCATAGAAGGCAACTAAGAAGCTTACTCGGAATGGAGTGGCCACGTAGAATATCAACCACTGGTATCTACAACAAGTGTATGTGTTCTTACATCAGCAAGGATGTGATAGATGCCCGGTGGAGGCTATTTGGGCATGTACTAAGAATGAACCCGGACGCACCCGCTAACAAAGCGATGGAAGATTACTTTGACAGATGCGAAAAACCCTTCCGCAGTCGACCTAGATCGACATTTCCGACAGCCTTAAACAAAGACTTAAATCGTGTGAGAAAAAATCTAAAGACGGGAGACGACCTGGACGAATTGAGATCACTCGCATTCGACAGAGGAAGATGGAAAAGACTAACTATAAATATTGTTTCTTTGAGTGTTGCACATGCGGGGCTATAATCATTATGGCTTTCGTGAAAGTGCTTTAATAATAATAATAAATAGCACTGTGTACCACCAAAATAGAGAACGACTTGCAATCACGTTAACAAATAATTTCCAAACGGAAGCAGTTCCGAAAAGCGGTAGTTCCTCGATGAGGTAGACCGATTAGGGAAACCAATATCACCTAATTAGTTCGATTCTATTACTTTCTTTCTCGTTATTTTTTGGGTTATGTAAATAAATAAATTGAGATAAATTCATACGACAATAATTCTTCCTTCTGCGACCTCCTCCAAACTTTGTATACTGGAGAGTCATTTATACTAATTTGAGGTTAACTCAACTATTCTCATTTTGATTGGCACTGATTTCTGACATTCTCATTTTGATTGACACTATTCCATTTTGAATGATTGAAATGGAATAGTTTTTAGTTAGGCACATAATTTCTCAGAAAAAATTATTAGGATGTGTCTTTTTATAATAAAAATTAAGATTCCTTGCAATTCTCTAAGAAAGTGGTACATACTCTCAAAAAAAATTTGGACACAGTTTTGGATCTAGTTAATGGTTTTAACCAAGCCGAGAATCATAATAGAAAGAACTACGAAAGGATTTTGAGAATCACTTCTTAGTCCCATTTTCTGTTGAGATGTCAGGAATCCTTGACCCACAGGAGACGATCTACTCTATTGGATCGGCTCAATAATCCAAAGGGTCATCAGAGATTTACCTGAGTATAGATGACTTCGAGAGCTTATCTCGATAGTTATTGTCAGAGAAAAAGCCTAACGATTCATTTCCCTAAAATATGTTCAGTTTAACTGTTTAATTTTAATAAAATTTAATCAATTCAAGAAAAAGGAAAAAATCAATCAGCTACGAAAAATTAGATTCAAATCTGAATAATCTTCTCTATATTTGAATTTAATGTATATTATCACCAAAATTCCCGAAATACCTGCCACTACAAATCCAAGGATAATCGGGAGGAATCGTTTCAAATTTTTATAAAATTTTGCATTGCTGTATATGCGGTTTTCAAATGTCTACATTCACAATCACTGTCTAAAATTAGATAAACTGAACTCTTTCCAACAAAATCGATCGTTTCGTCGTTTCTTAAAAGTTGAAACGTAAAGTTCCACATTTTTACGATGAATTTCTTCTTATCCAGTAAGAAGAATACTCTACATTGACAATATTCGCTAATTTTATGGGTCAGGTTAACCCATTCATTCAAAATTAATGCTAAAAAAAGGTCCTTTAAATACATTCATGAACGAGTGAAATTTTATATATATAACAACAAGATCATCCTTCTGTTCAAAATTGAAAACTAAATTAAAATGATCTCGTGAATATTTTTCAATTAATTTGACTTGTGAGGACCATTCATCAACGACTAACATCCCGTCGCCTCCAAATTCAAAATTTTTAATCTAAATTTAAATCTCTCATACTCTTCTTCCTCATAATAGCTCACGAATATTAATCCACTCATAACTGCTAAAACTCTATCATTGACCTTTGCAATCCACATTGGAAACTTATAATCTTTACTTTTAGCATTGACTTGTCATTAAAGACGATTAAGTAACTGCATATAACTAAGAAATAATAAATATTCTGCGACCTATTAAATGACCCATTTTCTGCTTTTTAATTCTTTAAAATTATATTATTTCATAATTATTTAAATTAATTTATTTTTATTTAAATTAAATATTTATTGGTATAAAGATGAAATCTAAGATACCGAAATTAGGAAAAAAGCAAATTCAATCTCTTAGCATTGATTTGGAGATATTTTTATTTCCATCAATTTGTACTGTTGTACTTTTTTAAACATTTAAGTAAGACTTTTCTAAGGCCTTTGCGAGTATTAGTCTTATATTTTTGTCAATGGCTTCAAATTCACCAGGTTCGATGCTGATAAGACCAATATAATAATTTAACAAGGAAATCGCATGCTCATTATCTGTCTTGAAGATTTAACATTGTTTAGTGTTGTGTTTAATAAATCTTTGATTTTGAGTCATCGTTAATAGAATTTATCACATTCGTCTTTATAAGGCCACAGACCTATCTTCTAAGACAACCAAGTAATGATATCTTCCTATTTCATCGAATATCGATGCTCTCCCAGCCAGAAATTTTATATTTGTGACTGATATGCAGAAACATCGCTAGGCTGGCCGCATCATAAAACATTCTAGTTCATCAACAATGCTAATCATCGTGGCATCTTCATCCATTGAGAGCTGATGGTTGGTCGCATATGAAGGGACCGTCCTTCACTATTCATGTGAATTTTTTCTTGATTCATGAATATGTATTTTTTCAATGATTCGAATTTCCTCAGCGATTAAGGTTGCTACTTTTTGATTTCCTCCCTTGAATTCATTTCAGTCATCGTATTTCAGATGCCCCAATGAGTATCCTGATCTTGTCCGAATGAGTTTTTAGCTTTATCTACCAATATCTTTAGAAATATATGACAGATTAGGTAATGTGTTAATATTTAAGTATTCTGAAAGACTTCATGGTCCATTTGATGAGACTACAATTTCACATTAAATGACCTACTTTTTAGATAATAAATCTACATGAACTAGTTTTTAGTAAGTCACATAATTTCTTAAAAGATTTATGAGGACATGTCTTTTTATCATAAAGTCAGGAGCTTTGCAATACTTTTTAAGAGAGTGGATTAGTAAAATGAAGTCATTGAAAAAATCTACCAGTTATGACTAATTAATTCCAGTGTTTTTAAATTTTTGCATCGTTGTATTTAAATTTTGAAAACTTTCACATTTACAGTCTCCGTCTGAAATTAAATAAACTAAACTTTCTCCGACGAAATCCATAATTGTGTCGTTTCTTAAAAGTTGAAATTTAAAGTTCCACATTTTTATGCTAAATTTCTTCCGCAGTAAGCTTAATGCTTCATTGCATTGGCAATATTCACCAATTTTATGCGTCAGGTTGACCCATTCATAAAAAATTGTAACTAAAATAAAGGTTCTTTAAATACATTTAGCAACGAGAGAAATTTTATATATAATAACAAGATCATCTTTTTGCTTAAAATCAAAAACTAAGTTGAAATAATCAGAAGAGTATTTATCTCTCAATATGAGTTGCGGACAGCTTTCATCGGCTATTAACATTCTCCCGATATTAAATTCAATGTAATCGATCTAAATTTAAATCTTCCATACTGTTCCAAGCTTATAATAGCTCAGGAATATTAATCCACTCATAACTGCTGAAACTCTATCATCGACCTTTGCAATCCAATTGGAAACTTATACTCTTTACTTTTAGCATTGACTCTGTCATTAAAGACGATTAAGTAAATAAATATAACTAAGAAATTATATATTTCTGCGACCTATTAAATGACCCATTTTCTGCTTTTTAATTACTTGAATATTATTTTATAATAATTTAAATTAATTTATTTTTATATATTATTTTTTTGAATTTCTTTGACCAAGTCCTCTGGTGAAGATTGTCCATTATGAAAACTTTTACGACGAAGAATGAAGTGATGTCTGCTACGGTGGGACGTCTGATGAAAATAGAAGGCGAACCTTCTTCTCCTCTCCTCTTCTGAACCGGAAGCCTGTAATTTTTGAGGATGGATCTACTCGAAAAAGCAGACATTCTTCTTTGAGTTTTTGACTTGACTAATTTGTTGTGACTGTTTGTGCCGGGCTTGCCAAAAATTGTAAGACTGAAGTTATTAAATAAAAATTATTATCTTACGAATATCCTTCGTATTTGTTACTTTTCATCCGGCAACACCCTAATTTGTCTGTCTACCTCAAAAACAATGAAGATTCTTCTAACTGGACCTTGGCAATGTTAGTCGATTGCTAATATTTATCCCAGAGATCTTTGATTATTTTTTATAGCCCTTCCGACAAGCTGGAGTAATGTTTTCATTACCTAAACCTCACCTTAGGCAGAACTAACATTTAGGGCGAGTGGTCGAAACGAGCAAAATTTTTCCGGTCGCAGTTGAAACATCCTGTTCTCTTCCTCCTTGGACGCTAGAATTCTGTTCGTCTACGGGAATCTTATATCTTCTACTCGAATTGGAGATCTGCAGAGGTATTTTTACCTTCAAATATACCGCTGTATAAGCTACGAAATCCAGCAATCATATACATGTCGTGACATCCTTAAGTTAATACTTATTTAGATGCTAAAACTCACTAACTGTATCAAAATCAATATACTTTTATTTTTATAATTTATAATCATATCATCGACTACAAACTTTTTTAAATTAATATTTATTTATTATTATGGAAAATGAAATTTATTCAAAATTAAATTGTCAACAATATTCTAATTTATTTTAAGGTCTCCATTATGGCCTGCTAGCATTTAGACACAATGGGAGTTACCAATAATGATAGAGAACCAATGTTCTGGAAGAGCCATTATGACATTCTAGGTTCTTCCTTCCTTAGAACTGCAAGCCTCCCAATCAGCTCGATAAACTTTGTTGTGCAGGAGTTAAACACTCCAGACGTCTCAACGAAGATCAGATGTATGGCGAACCGATTTCCAAGGCCATGGTACTTCCTCCATTTCCAATCTTCAGCGGTACTCGGTGCAGAACCCCCGCACAGCGATGACTTGAAAATATTCACGTTTGAGAAAGTATCAGTGCACTTTGAATCCCAAGCAAGACTCTTTCCTTGGCTCCACAGCATGGTCGTTACGCCTCTTTCCATCACCTCTGTCAAATCCGACGCGTTCCACAAGACCATTACAATCATACAACTGCCCTTAACTCTAATAAATTGCGTGTCCCGCATATTATTATTAAAAGCACTTTCACAGAACCAAATAACGTTATATTAACTAAGATCCCATTTGTGCCACACGTTTTAAAATTTGTTTTACTAAGCATCTCCATCGGCCTCTGCTTTGCGAATCTGTTCGTAGATTTTTTCGGTCTTCTGTAGATTTAAGTTTTCTTTCAATTTCATTAAGATCCTTGTTTAAGCCACAGGAAAGATGACTCTAGGCCTACCTCTGAATAGGAAACGAATAAGTCTTGTGTTGTCCTCATCAAGGATACTCCCAGCAACGTGTCGAATATACAGATCTATAAATATTATGGCTCGCGTAAAAAACAGTTATTTATTTATTATTATTTTATTTTATTTAAATCTATAACAAATTTCCACGTTTTTTAGTGTTCATGCGAAAATCTTAAAACTGTAAAATCTTCCTCGAAATAACGAAGATTCAATAATATTTTTTCAAGAAAAGTTGTTCCTTTAAATGGTCTTGTAAGAATGGAAATTGAGAAGCAATGTTGGACTAAGATTTGTATCAATTAATGTTAAATAATTTAGGAACATGGTTAGAAAAGTCTAGTTCAGTCTCGAAGATCTATAATTTCACCTTCTCCGCAAACGATAGACGAGTATCAATGTGAAGAGTATTTACCAAAAGGATTCTCAGAGAAACGAAAGAATGTTTCCTCGTGGAAATACTTGATTGCACAATAGGAATGCTTATCAAGACGATGATGACAAAATTTTAACAAAAAATAGAAGTTTCTTCAACGCAAATGTATAATTTTGTGTTTTATTATTATTTTGTAAAAGGGCAAATTATAACCGGTTTGATATATCGGCTGAAAAATCATCTTCGTTTATTTACATCATACATATGACTTGGAAAAAATTTATCAACCAGACAAAAAATACCTGTAAAGAAAATAAAAATCTTGCGGAACAGCTTCGACACAAACTCTTATGTCGACGGCATCTCCGGAAGCTGATCAAGAAAACTAGGAATAATGTAGACCACACCCGACAAATGGACAGGGATTTGCTTCCCTGTGCAGTCAGTACAACTTCCAAAAGTACATGGCCAGGGCATGTCTTATGAGAAGGGTATACCCACCCCCTCTTCAATTTCTCTAGTGGTATACGATCGGAACAGTGAGTGTGGTACAAAGGGCCAATGCCCAAATAAATGAATTAAGCTTGCACATTAGTGTTAATTACAATTGGATAACCATTATTTATTCAAAATAATATTTTTATTGAAGAAAGTTATCTCCTTGTCGCTTCTGCAACATCGTGGACAATATTTCATGTCCAGTTGATTATTTGTAGGATATTTAGATTGTCTGTTTTTTTACATTCACACGATCTTGATGAATTGCAATAGGGAGAGAGTAGCGACAACGTCTGCCATATTCACAGCTGCTCTGGAAGTAAGCTACCATTCCATTTTTTGTCGCAATGCTCGGCTCATTCTTATGATATGCTGCCTCACAGATGTCAACAAGTGCATCTCTATTGGATTTCTTTGCTCTGTTGTGACTACCAATGAATGCTTCACCATTACTTCCTATTCAACTTTCGAGAATCCTTAGAAATAAGAATCTATGGTCACCCATGGATACCATCGAGAGTCGATGACAGCACAGTGTAGAATAGGTCAAGTTCATTTAAATTTTTTCAGTTATAGCACGATGAGATCATAAACATTTATTTTTTTGATAATTTATTGCTAATCAATATCTGGATTGTGAAAATCCTGTCATTGATTTTCCATATTTTTCTATTGTAGTGTTTTGATGCACCAAAAGCTCATTACATATTTCCTGCAGTTCGGTCCTAGAATAGAAATCTGTATTCCCCATAGTATTCATTCAGTTCAGCGGAAACTAGTTTCCCAAAGGCGTGCAACTGCTACTCCGTATTACTGTAGATTTTGGTAAAACTGAATTTTTTAACTTTTCGTACCTATTAAGGCAATTTAATTGACTTTTTAGGTAATTTTTTAAGAAAAACTTTTCGGTTGCCCTAGTGATGACATTGGTACTATGTTCAGTCGGAAGTGGATAGAACAAACAACTGTGTTAAATAGAACTCTCAGAAATGTGTTCTGAAGTTATCTGGAAAGTTTCTTGTGGAACCATCTGTGCAAGTTGCAAAAAATTAGGATTTGACTGAAATCCTGGCTAAGGTGGGAAGTAGAGACACTTAAAAGAATAATTAGATTCCTGGAAGTTTATGCTTAATCCCTTCACTCAAACTCTCGTATGGAAAACATCTTCAGATCTCATCTATTCCGTCGACCGACCTAATATAAATATCAGTTTCCCGTTGGCTGTCCCGTGTGGCCAATTCAAATTTATGTCGTACTTACTCTTTTCAACGCCTTCCACGTGTTTTGTTTGCAACATATCTTTCACTCGAAAGGACCGGGAATAAATAAATAATAAATATTCATTTTAGCGCCATGATCTCATTTATGTAGCTTTTCTTCAACTTGAATTAAGGCTATTTGGTATGATACCGATTCTACAGCTTTAATGACTCAACACGCCAAAATTATTTATTTTTTACTTAACTAACCTCTAAAATGCATCGAATAACTTAAAGTTACATCATTAATCAATTCATGGTAAATTGTCTTTCAATCAACTTTCAGGTAATCACGTATTGTCCAGGATGTCACGGATCCGATACTTTCACTTTGAACAGCTTCCCTCAGAGTGTTACCAATGGATATTCACCTGCTGCGAAGGCCGAAACATTAAGGTGTCGGAAAAATGCTGACCTCCCCAGTGATGCGATGTATTTTCTTCTCCCTGCGAAAATCTTCTTAACCTTTCCTCAAAAAACTAAAGAAACTATCTCAACCCGAACATAAGACATACGTGAATCGAGCGCATTTCCCTTGAATCCAAAGAGGAAATAACCATTTTTGAAAACGGAGTACCCTTGTATCGTCTCTACTCGTTCTCCATACTTGTCTGAATAACTGGAACGATGGGCAATAAACGTCAAGAGGCACTAAAGACATTTTTGTGAAATATAACCTGGACATTGTCTAGACCTTTTGAAGCTATGTGACTACTTGATTGAGAATTTCTCTTCTTCATTCTAGTGCATCATCGGATCTACCTTACTCAAGAGCTACCTAATACCAGAAGAGTGATCAAAAAGGATATCTTCATTCCACCGGGAGACAAGTTCGATACCTGGCGGCGAGTTCTAGCCTCGACCTCAGCTTCTCGGACATTGTCTTCTAAATCACTGTGCTTGGATGAGAGCTCTACTAAAACATGGGATTAGTTAGTTTGGTTTTACTCTTGGTCTCGGTTCGCTGATTTTGACTAAATTGGGGCAGAACAGTTCGATATATTCCTTAGCTTAGAAAACGTCAAATTATCGACAAACAGATATTTACGTAAAGTGATTAGGATTTAATCGATTAAATAAGTTGGTTATATACTCGTACGAACAACCATTTGTTGGTCGATCCCCAAATGTTTCACAGCCTGCAAATAAGCGATGACGGATTACTTCACAAAACTCATCAAACGAGAGCTTTCCGTCTCCATCCTTATCTGCGTAGACAATCGTTCTGTCGATTACTTGTTCGAGTTGGCTGTCCTCTAAATTATCCCCGACCATCAATTTCAGCACTTTGAACATCCCCTCACGTGTTAGATACCCCTCGTTGTTTACGTCGTATATTTTGAATGCGACTAGAGCTTTAAAAGACGTTACTCACATGTGAGCTTAGCGAGGGGGTCGTCCTTCACACAAAACAGGATATCCCCTTGATAAATTCTAAAGTAACATAGCCACTTACCTTCAAAGTCAATCACTCCGTTATTGTTTTCGTCGAAAACCTCCAACATTCTCTGAACCAGAGGGTTATTTTCGAGTCCTGGGAGACTGAACAGTTCTGACAGACTAAGTGACCCAGATCCGTCAAGGTCTAGCTTACGAAACCTCTTCCCAATCCGTATGATTTCTTCCCGGTCAACTTAAATGCTGTAAAAACGTACATTCAGAAGAAGAACTGATTTGTGTGAGTCTATTTCCCTAATAATCGAATTACTTATTATACCATTGTCAAGGAATCTAATTAATATTTATTATTTTTATAATTTTAAATTTATTATTTTTCTTTTCTATTTAATAAATTTTTTTGATTTTTCTCGATTCGTCGGTAAACCTTATCGTATAATCACCTTGATGCTCGATGACAACAGTTGCAGATTCCTGTGATTCTGTAAAAACTGGAGAACGTCGTGAAGACCTATTAGGTCTGACTATCAATTTCATCAGATTTGAAAGAAGTTAATAGAATGATCTGTCCAAGAGAGAATATTTGGGGGAGATAAGATTACTTATTTAGTTGAACGATTGAATTTCCTTTCTGAGCGGAATTAGGATTGAAAAAATAAATAAATGATTTTTTGAAGTTATTTACAACTTGACTACATATTTGATTTGAGTTAAAAAGGTGCGATTTTTTACTTGTGAAAATCATTATTCGTCGCATCAACAGATAATTTTCTAATGACTTTCCAGCGATTTTAGAAAATTAATAGAACCTTCATTTATGATTGTTACAAATTAGTATTATAGAATTGCTTTTTCTAAGGCCTAGACGTAAATTGACTGGAAAATAAATAAATATAAATCTTATGTTAGTCGAGCTCATTCTTCTTAAAATTCATCGATTTAACAAGTGATTGTTAAATTAAAAAAGCAAACTATCGTTGCATATTCAGTTCTTACTGACTAAAAGAGCTATCGATACCGTAAGTACATCAATATTTATGTAATTTGAAGACGTGTTGTCGATAATAGATTCCATGAAGAATGAAAGCGTACTGAATTAAAATTTCCAATGTTTTCGCTGTGACTTATTTAGTTGCGAAAATATATTTCATTTAAATCAAAAAATATGAGAGTTAAAAATTTATTGAATAATGTCTGCTCACTGTAGTCATGAACACACTTAACATAGGAAACCTTTATGAATCAAAACTGCGTCAATTCATGTAATATATTAGAAGAGTCATAAGAAGAATTGTGAAAGCTTTTGATTTTTACAACCATCGGCAGTAGATTCGTCGACTGAGTGATACTTATGATAGCTTTCGTAGCTGTATTGATTTTAAGTAATAGATTGACATTTTTTCGGGAAAATAAACTATTCGACGATCAGGTTTTTAGCAACGCAAAATAACGAACTGAAACCTTCATGTAATACTTTTGCATTTTTCAATCCAAAATGAATTAATGGTTGCTAACTTTCGGATTTTAGCGCAGGTTTTGATAACTCTGTGTTTATAACAGTCGAATTTGACTTTTCCTATTTCCATACAATTTTAGATAATGTCTGTCAGAATCGAAATTTTGTATTGAAATGTCTAGTAAGTGGAGATTTGAAAATCTCCAAAATTTGTTATACCAATGTTTTTTGAGTAAAATTTAATTGGCAAAATTTAGAAAGAAGTACCGAACCATTTCGGAAGATCTCTTGTTCATCACATTTGCTGTTGAGAAGTCATGAATCCTAAGCCCACAAGCTGACGTTCTAGTCAGTCGGATCGGCTCAATGATCCAAAGGGTAAGCAAAGATCCACGTGAGATTTGATGGCTTCGAGAGCATATCTCGATATCTATCATCATTAGAAACAACATGGTCATTCAAGCTCCCTAAATTTTTAACATTTTTTAATATCAATAAATAAAAAAAATAAAAAAATACTAGTTATAACAAATTTATAGGGATTGCACCCGCTGTCCTGCAGAAGAAGCGCCGGAAGGGGACCACGTGATGCTGCTCTGAACGATGTGATCGTCAGAGCTCTGAAGGCTACAAGCTTCCCAGCACAGCTTGAACCAGTGGGTCTTGATCGAGGAGATGGGAAGAGTCCTGACGGGATGACCCTTTTTCCCTTCACGTCTGGAAGATCTTTGGTCTGGGACGCAACTTGTGTAGACACGTTCTCAAGCACGAATATTTTCAAATCGGTTCAGACACCTGGAGCAGCTGCTTCGACTGCGGAGAACCTAAAAATCAAGAAATATTCTTGCCTCGGGGATCGCTACCGATTTACTCCTGTTGCGACCGAATCATCGGGAGCCGTTGGTCCAATGACGGCTGAGTTCTTGCGAGAACTCGGAGGAATGCTTGCCAGAAAGAAAAGGGATCAACGAGAATGGTTATGGCTGAGACAAAAGATTGGAATAGCCATACTCCGAGGGAACTCGTTCGCAATCCACGCAGCCGGCTTCCTCAACTGACATTTGTTTAATTGTTAAAAAAAATATTTTGTTAAAAAAACAAAAAAAATTAATAATTTATTTCTGTATTCAATACACTGTTCGATATTTTTGGTTAAAGTTGAGATTATAATTAAGACGGGTTTAAAGTTAGACTAGAATCTTATGGAAGACTTACTTTTTTCTTTTATTTGCTAATAAAACGGTTAAAGTACAAATATACTCACTTTGTCTTATTTCAAGTAGTCACTGGATTTTGAGAGTAAGATATTATAGCCTGAATATCATAATATTCTGCGTACAACACAAAATGTCACTTCCAAGCAAAGGAATGGAAATTACGACAGCCCAATGACAAAGCGGCAAATTTTTTATTATTTTGTTGATAAGAGTTTCTTCAAATTTAAACACTAATTTTTCATCCAAACTTTTTTAACAAAAAATAAGGACTGAGTTGACTTTTTCGAACTCCTCAAAACATTATTGCATAATTGGTAATTCAAATTTGTTCAACTTTTTTCTTGAAAAATAAATGAAAACATCAAATTCATAATTTACTAACAAAAATGGACAACATTTGAATGTCAATCAAAAAACGGTAGATCAGATCAACCAAACTACTTTACTTTACTTTTCTCAAATTCAATCAAACATGGTGATTTTTAGAAATTTTGTCAACAAACAGACATGAATAATTTTTTGATCAGTCATAAATTTTAGGTTTTATAGAAACTGACTTGATATCAATGATGACTGAGAAATAATAGGCTCAACAGAAATCAAGATTTATCGCATCGACATAAAACTGAGCAGAAGACAAACAAATTAACTCAAATTACCAAATTATATCAAATAGTCGTCATAAAAATTTTAAAATTCCCAATATTGAAAGTTTAAAATTGTAAGAACTCGAAAGTGTGATTACAGGAATTCGGATGTGTGAATATAAGACTACGGATACGTGATTACACGAGTGCTACATCACTTAAAAAATATTTCAATCGCTGATTGATTTTAATTTAAATATGCAGGTAACAGATGGATAATTTATACTCATAATTAAAAATATTAATATTTACAAAATTCGACAAAAGTATAAAATTTCAAGTTATCATTTAAACTTGAAACGATTTTAAAATTCTATTCGTAAATGCAGAATTTAATGTTTAAGGGATAGGAGCATTAGAATTAATAAAGTTTTAATTTCTTGTCAAATCCATTAATTTTACTGTAGAATTTCGGTGTAGTAACATTTGGATGAAAACTGAATGAAAATTGTCCAATTGTGAAAGTGATTGTTAATTAGTGTTTCTTCTAGTGAAAGTGTACATTTGAATTCAATCATTGTTTTTATGTATTGGATAGAAATATATTGTTACTATGTAAAACTGAGAGACACCTTATACTTAATGATTTCAAATTTTTATAAATTTAGTTTTTATCCACTTTTTCAAAATGTGAAATATTTTCAATTATATAAACTGTTTGTTAATTTTCGCGGTGTATTAAAATTGTTCGATTTATATATTATTTGTTAGCACATTATTACTAAATTGTTATATTGAAACAATTGCATAATTTATTGTAAAATTTTATAATTTTAATTTTTAAACTAATAAATTTTTTAAAACTACTTAGGACAAAGACTTGCTTCTAAGAGATCCGATTCACACGAAGGACCCTGGTTCAGGCAGAGGCTTGAAATCATTGTGAAATACTTGGCCTCTTAACTAAAAGTGAAATTAATGAAATTCTTTCTGACAAGCTGCTCCGCCACAGATTTAAAAATGCTAGATAAATTGAAAGTCATCTTATCTCCCTGAGTGATTTCGTTTGCTTTCGCTTCTTCCACAAGCCAAGAGATCAAAAAACCGCTTTTTTCTCAGTTTACGTCTGCAGAGCATTCGACTCCATTCTCATGATGAATCTTGGAAAATTTATTTAAACGGATATTCCTAAGAATTTTAAAGTCTTGCTGGCTAATTTTCTTAGTAGCTAGAGGGGACGAGTCTGTCGGAAACATTCGATCAGTCTTTCGGCAAATTCATATTTGGTTACCCATGGTTTACCAATTCTAGCTACGCTTCGACTTATTATATGTGATATTCTGATACCGAGAAGGGAAAACGATTTTTCTCTGCTTATGCAGATGACATCATTTTATTATCGCATGGTAAAGACGTCCAGACTGTTTAGAGAGAATACATGCATGCGTGGTAAAACTTTAACCGACTACAATTAACCATGAAAAATTCATTTTAATAAATTTGGAACTCATATGCTATAAATTGTGAATATTCTCAAATGGCACTGATAGTACGTACCTCATCTGTATCTGCATGCTCTTATAATAAAACAGCCCTCCAGACAGGAAGTAGTAATGATTTCATTTCTTAAACTTCACATTAGGCAGAACTCACATTTTATTAAAGAAGTAAGAAGAGTCATAGGAATCCGAGACATTGAACTTCTTAAGACAAAGGCTTGCTTCGAAAGATCCGATTCCTAGCGAAGGACTCTGGTTGAGGCAGAGGTTCAAACTCGCTGTTACTTACTTGGCCTCTTGACTTCTCGTTCTTATCTTTTGCCATGTGTGTGAGTCCTAGAAGACAATCCGGTTCTGCAATGGTGAAACACTATGATAGTCTACTCGTCAACTCAGAAGCACTGTAATGCAATATCTTCAACTGGGACCTACTGGTTTTTCTTCGGAATTTATTACATTGAGACTACTTTTCAAAATCAATTTGACTTCTATCTTCCATAATTATAATAAAAGTGCGATGTCTAGTCTTGTGCTTCTGATGGTCATCTTCAACCTTGAAGGCGATTCTTATTCCTGGTTTTTATTTTGCATACATAAGTTGTCTGGAATGGTATTAATTTTTCTAGAAAAAATAACCTCATAGGATGCACGAGGAGTAACTTTACTTTTTTGTAAATTTATTGACTTTTAAATTTAAATTTCCAGATTTGAGCAACTTTCCACTATAGAAAGTGTTCGTGCATGTTGAATTCCAAGCAAGACATTTCTTTAGCTCCATGGTATGGTCGTTACGCCATCCTGCCTCTTGCGACCACCTCTGCCTAGATTGACGGGTTACAGAAGCAAG
Source organism: Dicyema japonicum (assembly GCA_011109175.1). Lineage (NCBI taxonomy): Eukaryota > Metazoa > Dicyemida > Rhombozoa > Dicyemidae > Dicyema > Dicyema japonicum. The sequence goes on along the minus strand of RDEW01000024.1, from coordinate 180,611 downwards.
TAATGCCTGTGTCTTGATAGCCCTCATGACTGTCGAGTTTTACACGGCGTTACAAGGGAATCTACCGGCTCTCCATCAGCATGACAGCGGATATAGTCTTTTCTTGTCAAACATCGGTGTTCCAGACAGTTAAAGGCCTTGCCGAAGAGCAATTCCAACGCTGATTGTATTCTGACAAGCAGAGTACCGACTGCACGTACCGTAGGCATAAATTCTCAGCAGACACTGCATTTAGACGTGCGACGATAAGTGTCTGCGGGTCTTCCAAGTTCATTTAGCTTTTTTTCAAAAAAGAATTCATCCCAGTCTTTTTGATAAAGTTATTAGGGACACCAAGCCTTGTTGTCCACTGCTGCACAACCAGGTAAACACAGGGTTCAAACTCATCCGTAACAAGAACACAAGAATGAGTTTGTCAAGGCACGACAGGTAGCATGGAATGGCCAAATCGGTTGGAGATCTCAGGCCAATTTCCCCTACCTTATCGGGAGATTTCCTTGGGACCAGCCAGTGCTACCAAACGGGATATTGGGAATTTTTTAGTCGTCTGTCTGATAAGATTTTCGAGAAATTTTAGAGAATCAGACTCATGAAAACAAGGGGAATTCCGTGATCTTAAATCTGTGGTTCTCAACCTGGGGTCCGCGAAATACTTCTAAACATTTATTTATCAGAGTATGTTTGTTGACAACCGAGCCTCAAATTGAAAAAATTGCCTCGAAAAAACAACATCAAACTTTTCATTAATTTTATTTCCGTGTTTAATAACAAATTGTGTTTTTAAAAAAGTAATAATTTTTTGACAAAAAACTTGCAAAAGTATGTTGGGGGTCCGCGACCAAAAAAGGTTGAGAACCACTGTCTTAAATAAATAACTTATTTATTCAGCAAATAAAAAAAATTTTTTTTTTTTTATAAATTTTATGGTTTTATTATCAAATGAATAAAAATTAAATTAAGGCATCTGAATGGCCATGCTATTTCCCCTAACAATAGCCAACGAGATACGTTCTCGGAACCAACCAGTCTCTCGCGGATCCTTGGTCACAGCTTGAATCATGGAGCCGATCTTACGAATTAACTCATCTGCTTGAGGGCCAAGGATTCCTGACGTTTCCACCAAATTGGCCAATTTCCAAATTGGCCAAAAATAGTTCAGAAAATTTTGGCCAAATTTAAGGAGTTTATATATATATTTTTTAGTAATTCGCTGATTATCGCGTTTGTTGTTAGTTAGAGATTGTATGTTTAACATGAGACCATTTCTCGCTATGAAAATATTATTTATAGATTTATTACCATTTACTCCCCAATGGATTTCTTAAGCAAATGAGGGAGTTGGCTAATTTTAGCTGACTAAATTGAGGGAGGCTATCTGCAAGTAAATGAATGATTCTATTTATTAATAATAAA
>RDEW01000024.1:153941-176306 GCA_011109175.1 Dicyema japonicum | reverse complement strand
GCGGCTTGCAGGACTGCGGAAATGGGAGTCTGTAATGATACGATTACTATTCTAAAACAATGAGCTCACGATCATAGTCGTAACCCAATCACGTGTTCAATGTCTGCAGACTAGCATTCTGACTAACCTGACGTTTGTATTCTTTTATAGTTTAATTATTGAATACCGTTCAGTTACTGATAAGATGATCAACTAACTTTATTGGAATTGGCATAGTTCAGTCTTTGTCTCCACTTGTCTTAATTTTTTTTACTACATCCAGAATCACACTTTAGGGAATACATTTAAGGTATGATTCGTGAAGTGGTGGAAGAAAATTCTTGGCATTTGGCGCTTTTTGAAGCAGGTGGATCGCATTTTCATGAGAAAAAAGACAGAACATTGTAAGATAACCNAATTTGGCATAGTTCAGTCTTTGTCTCCACTTGTCTTAATTTTTTTTACTACATCCAGAATCACACTTTAAGGGATCTATTTAAGGTATGATTCGTGAAGTGGTGGAAGAAACTTCTTGGCATTTGGCGTTTTTTGAGGCAGTTGGATCGCATTTTCATGAGAAAAAAGACAGAACATTGTAAGATAACCTTCGACCTAGTAATCAGCCATAGGAACTAAAGCCAGGATTTTTGTATATTTTATTAAAAAATTAATAAATAATATTTTTTGAAAATTAATAAATTAAAAAGTTGTTTCCGTGGATGAATCATTTACCTCACTTAATTCACATACTGATGAACTCTGTATTGGCTCTTATGGAACAACCATAGTAAGTTTTCTTTTAATTCTGCAGTGGAAAATATCTAAGATACACAACTCTCCATAAGAAAGTTCACAACAGAAGGATGTGAGAAGATTGGTCGGTCGGATGGCAGGACGACAAAGAGGAATATTAATGACCATTATTCATCGAATATTGCTCTAATGATGGAAATTTCATAGTAAAGTTATTAATTTATGGAAGGTTGAGTTGGTGACGTACCTCTATTGCTGGAAATGTTTACTTAACCTCCCTTGTTTTTTTTGTGAATATGGAGAAGGTGGTGGACTTGTGAGTCATCCGAAATTGAATTTCTAAACGAAGGAAGTGTCAGATGCATGTAGGACCATTCATTCTATCAGAGTGTCGTATGTAATCTATCCGTATCAGATGAACGTCAGTGAAAAGACAAATCAACATCATTTGCTCCACCATTCCATTGGAAGGACTCCCACGCCTTCAAAGGCTGGATGCTTTTTGCTTTTCCACTGAATCTGTATACGCTTGTGTGATATTGAAGGTCTCTCTGAGTGAGACCCGGATACATTTAACTAGTTGTTTTCTGTCACACGTGATTCACATGACTGATCACAGGTTATCAGCTAATTGCTGTCGCTAACTGTTAGCCATGTGTCTTGATCTTCTCAAATGTCTATGAACTAAATGTGAGTGTGGAAAAAATTTGTAATGAGTAAATAAGTCTGCACAGAAGAATAAGAATTATCGTCAAATGAAGTGATCCCAGTGTCCATGCCTAGCTTCATCATACGGTTTGTCCTGGAATCGTGATTATTCCCAAAAAAGAGAAGGTTTTTTCTCATAACGTATGATCTGACTTCCCTTTAAAAGGAATGTCATGCAACTCACTTACTTAGTGGGAACGCTGATTTACAATCTAAGACTGTTTTCGAGGAATGAAAATAACTGCATCTTCATAAAACAACAGTAAGAGACTGGCAGCTAATGCTGAGAAAGTAGTTGAAAAATTACTAATCTGTTCGTCCTTCCCAATGTCTTTTGAGATAGTCATTTAATCCGAATAAATAACCGATTAAAAGTTATCTCCGTGATAACTTGTCAATGTTTTGGGAGAGCTATTTCATCATTCAGTGTTAACTCAAACAAGTTACAAAAATACAAAAAACACTTTCTTAACAAAGTAAGGACATAGTAATTCCTTAAATGCCGATACCTACTTATCCAAAATATTTCCTTTCTACTCTGCCTTTCCGATTCCTAGAGGCGATGTGATGTCCCCTATCAGAAGAAGTCTAATTCCTGACCATAAAAGATCTCGCTCTTCTCTACTCCACTAGAACAGTTCCACATTAGCGGATATGCATGCACGTGATGTTTTTAATGAATGCATCCTACTCCTACTGGGAAATTTATTAGACAGAGTCTAAGGCTTTACCAGTCGAGAGACTGCACTTGCAGGCATGCAATACAGATTGATGGTCATTTGACCCAGGTTACCTAAATAATTTGATAAAACCTATTTCAAGGTATCCAGGGGTTATCAAAAACTAAGTAAAGGATATTCAAAAATCACAAATCATTATTGCGGATGAGCTTTTGGGGACATTGAGCACATTGCATTAACCTTGATCCAAAGCCAATACAAAGTTCCCCGATGCACTCACAACATCCATTCACGAAAAATCGATATCTTTCAAATAAATCACTCAAAAACCCGAATGACTTGACATTCTGACAGACATCCACACAGCGAGGGAAAGTCATGCAGATATTCCAGTAGATTACAGTGCACCACTTGGATTCTTCAGGTAGATCTAGTATTCGTCTGAGAGATTCTATCGTTTTGGGCGGATAATCCAAATCCACGAGTTTGTCGTATTTATAGATAAAATAACGACTGTCGTTCTTGTTCAAAAATATGTCGAAGATATCCTTCGAGGGGTTCAAACAGGCGCCAGAACGTGACCTTTCTTCCCCCCGTTTTAGCTTATGGTCGCACATTCCTTCAAAATATCTCCAAAATTAACCGAGACAGCCACAGCAGTCATCGAATCGGTAATCCAGGCATCTTTTGCATTCTTCGTGGCACTTTTTTGTTATAGGAGTGTTTACGTAGTAACAATCACAATATTTAAGTGTTCTACATTTCAATAGAACACTGCTACAACTCAAACTGCAGTCCTCAGTCTCTTCTAAACAAAATATCGCACAAGTAACTAGCAAAATTAAACGTAACATCCAAAAATACGTAAGTTGATATATTTTTATATTATTTATTTCACCAAATTAAAACTTTAAATATTTTTTAAATTATTTTTTTTGTTAGATAAATTTTTATTAATTTTTAAAGTTTCTTTAAAATGTCTACCAAATCTTACCAAAGTTAACTTATTGACTTTATTTGGTTTAATTGGTTTGCACGTGATTAATATGATGATTGATAGTCAGCAAAATCGTCATAGACAACTCTTGCTAAGTTCAAATACCCAAATTGAAGAATCTGTTGATTCTACTTGTATATACCAGATAACTTTGGACAGGAGTATTTAACTTAAAGAAGGGATTAGTTTCCCTAGCTCAACATTCAATTTGTATGTGAAGCAATTAATCACAGATGTTCCTCTATGTATACAGTTACCATTGAACATCCTTAGTCCATGGCATTCGGAGATTATATGAAAGCAAGATAGAAGCTAGTTCGCTGAGCTTCTGGGTTGCTTATGCCAGTTATAGTAATTGATTAGTCTAAAGGTTGAGCTGGTAGCGTAGTTTTATTGCTAGAACTTCCCCTGTCTAACACTTAATCTTAAAAGTATAACTTCTCATTTGGGTGGATAATTGTAAGACTCCGGTGGACGTTAGTTGTAACTAAGGAAGCGTAGGATATTCCAGTGTTTCCGCTCCGAATACCGTTTGGAATTGTGGGAACGTTGATCAGGGGGTTAGTTGCTAGTTGGTTTGTTCAAATAATCGTGACCTTATTAATCCCTTACTTCCCCGATGAATTTCTTCGTTATTATCTTCTTTGACCCCTTCGCTACAGTCCTCTGTATTAGATATGTAGCACGTGAACATGTGTGACGAACCCTTGTGGAACAGACTTCAACTCGTTTAGAGGATCTATCAATTTATAGACATAGGTGGTCTATTGAGTGTTTTTAGCTGAACCTGCAAGTTTTCAAAAACTCCTTATATTCTTTTAAGCAAATGCTGATCCACGCGAGTAGCTAAAAGATCGATACCCACACACGTGACATCCAAGATAATTGTCTTTGTTTATCTCATGGAAAATAGATAGATGGCAATATTGTTAAATATGTGGTTAGTTCTATGGCTCAAACGAGTCAATCAAGGTCTCTTCGAATTAGTTTATTACGGTCAGTATATCTGGGAGATACAAAAAAGTAATTTTCAGTCAAAACTTTAGATATTGATTTTATGTATTGATTTGATCTTATACTTTTTACGGGTTTGAATTCTTTAAAAAAACTGATATATGCCTTAATGTGCCCTAATAGAAGTTCTCTAAGATTTCCAGCTTTACATGCGATAAGGTATATTTAGTTCCCACAGTTGTAGTGTGACAAATTAATTTCAAGATCGAGATCTTTTTGTATTCCGACCAGACTTTAGGCATCATCGTGGACAGGTAGATCACATGATGCGTCATAGGAACTAAAAAAGGTAAAGAGCTGATAGGAATCCTGATGAGACAAGTAGCTGTGTTAGAGTCCAACTCAGAGCTAATCACGACCTGAGTTATAGAATTTACTACTTGATCAAATATTATCACAAAACTTGTGTGGTTTCAGATATTCATAAGATAAATAAATTTACTGAATATCAAGTAAGAGTTTTCAACACCTATTTGATTGAAGTTAAACATTTAGTACTTATCGGGGGACCAAAGTGTTCCATTATCTTTTATTTAAAATTATCCTTAGGCTGATACTGCAACGAAAATTTAATTACACATCAAAGTACTCCAGTCAGCCAAGTGGTTAGAAGGTCGGTAGGACGAGGAGGTGGCGTACCACTATTGCATGGAATGTCTACTTAGCTTCATGATATATAGAAACTCTTGTCTCCCATTTTATTGTGTGCATGGAGAAGATGAGGGACTCAGAAGACATCTGAAACTCAAAGCTTTGAACACTGAAGTGTCGGATGCACGTAGGATCAGTGTTCGAATCCTGTCAGCACAAAAATGAGCGAACTAGAAGGGAGTTCAAATACATCTAGGGGACTAAGCGTCCCAATCGTATATATTGACCTTTCCACTTGATTGATTTAAAAGAAGTAATTTTACGTGAGGAAACGCCTCACTGATATCACTTAATCAACAACATTAGTGATAGATGAATGAGCTGATAAGGACCCTTTATTAGGGAATTAACCCCAACTTCAACAGCCAACATTAATAGTGGTTAATGGCTGATGAGTTTGGTTTGTACAAAATAGAATTATCATTATTTACAAACACGCCCAATTCAAGACAAAGAAAAAAATTGAAAAAATTTACGATTATGAGAAATTGCGCCATCATGATGAATACGGAACTATTAAAATTCCCAATTTCATTTGATTTTGAAATTTTTTATTGCAAACAACGTAACTCCGCCTAGGCACAATCAGGATTCGCAATATAAAAACGTACAAATAACAGAATAGCGGCATTTCAGAAAACATGAAAACTCAGATCGGACCATTAAATGTAAACATGGAGGGGGAACGATATATCTGCGAACTTTGCAACAAATCCTTTTACTCACTGAGCGGTCTAAAGCAGCACTCGCACGTGCATGCAACATTCAAGCCATATGGCTGTAATGTATGCATCATTCTCACATATTTGATAGTTTTGCTCCAAAAAATACACACAGTATTCCAATTTGTGTCGGCATAAAAAAGTCCACCAAAATTTTTCAAGAAAAAAAGAAGCACGTGGGCGGGCTGTTGGGGGAAGAGATATGGAAAATTCGTTTAAAATTGAAAACCTCATTAAAAATTCCGCGAATGAACATCGTAGCAGCAAAAATACTGCTGTACTGAAAAATCCTGAATTTAGTGGGCTGATTCCACAAGGATCTAATTATACTATGAATCCTGGGTCATCTATTTGGTATGACCCACGTGGAAACAATAATGGGTGCTTGAATCATGTTCAGCATATGTTGAATTTGTACGAAAACAAACTCGCTCACTTTCATCGTAGATTACACTTTGAATACGAAAATTTCATTCGAGAAATGCATTTTCCCGTTGATCTGTCGGTTCCCTGCAGAAATGACTGTTTCTGTTCGAGAAATTGTTCCGCCTGTGTAAATCAGCTTCAGAATAGCAGATTTTAACAATTTTATTCCACTTTATCAAAAATATATTTCTACTTAACTCCAATTAAGCGATAAGTGCTTAAGTGATTGCTCATTGACAGATCTCCCGTCAAAACCCTCCAACGTCATAACTAGGCGTCTTTCCTTGAGGTTAGTCAGAAAATCTACTGGTCGTTTAATTATTTAATGTCATTAAAACTTGGTTTCGATAAACCTTCTGATGTCGTGAAGAGGGAGACTCACCTTGAGATTCTTATTAGAAGATCCGGGGGTCGTTTTATCCCTAGTGGAAAATCTTCTGTTAGTCGTACCTACCGAAAGTGTGTCAGATCTTGAGAGACATCAGGAGAAGATAATGTGTTACTGAAAATGTCCGGGATCCGTGATGTCACGTTTCTCTTAATTACTTAATATTGGGTGATTTTTTGGCTTAAGTGGGAGAATAAGGTCGAACTTGTCTTCTACGCGAATTCTACACTTCATTGTTCAGAACGTCGAGTTTCCGATGTCCCCTGAGTTCTCCACTCGCCTATGCTCACTAAGGAAGACAAGAGCTTTGACCCATCTTGTAACGAATTTGTCATTCCGTGCAATACATGTATGTCACCACCTCACCCTTCCCACCAATTAACTACTATCATGATTTACGGCAAATTAATATCAAATTTACGGGATATGTAGTACCATGTGTTCGTAGTATCAAATTCATTACTTAAGTAAATTGTTCAAATAATCTTAACTTTTGTTTTAAAAATGTAAAAATTCGTAAAATCTTAATTGACTTATCTCGCAATCAATAATCTATTACAAAACATCTCAAATCTCCAACTTTTTTTGAAAAGTAAATTATCCTTACGAAAATTATCGAATGCGTCAGATTTTCTATGGTCTCATCTTTGGAGGATTCAAAAGGTTATACAGTACTAATCTTAAAATTATGATTCACGTTACATTAAGGGGGAGTATGCTTCAAATCTTGATACCAAAAAGCAGTAAAACTTTCAGCGGGAACAGTAACTTTTGGTAGAGTAATTCAAACAAAGCACTGCCTTAAATCAACATATCATTATTATCAGTCATATATTGTTTGTGTCTTATTTTGATCGTTTTATATCTCATTTTGATCGTTATTTATCTCATTTTGGTCGAATCCATTCTTACTTTGACTGTTTTGTATCTCATTTTGATCGATGTATGCCTTATTTTGGTCGATGTATGCATTATTTTGATTGATAGACCATATAAACTTAAGTGGGTTATAATAACAATGAAAATGATTATATTTGAATTTATTAATAAAAACTTTAAAATGTGACCAGAGATTATTTAATCTACGTGGGTTAAGAATTTGTCCATCTATCAAAGCGTGAAGTATTACTAGGATTTCCTACAATTTAAGAGAAATACACTTTGAATACGAAAAAGTCGTTCCTCGTCTTTAACATTCGAATCCACGTGTTTAAACGTTTTTCAAACTATACTGTATAATTTTTTGTGACTTAAGCAACAACCAAACAATCCATAGCGTTCGTTTTCATTTGAATTTCTTCTCCACAGACAAGAAAGGAAACCACAAGGTGTGTCAGGCTTTGTTTTCTCAACTTTAATTTTGTTACTATGTCAGCTTAAGGATATCTCCTATTATGTGCCAATCATGTGATTAAAATGGCCTTGAATTGTGTTCAATGTGATTCCACGTGTATAGACTCTTTTCTAAGGCAAATCAATAGAAAACATTAACAAGCACAGGTTCGATGGTTAGCGAGCTAAAGAGGGGGCACCAAAGGGTAGAGGGAGAGATTATTCTTTTGTGACGTCTTAAATGATCAGACCAACCGTGGTTTGTCGACTCTAGGAATCCTGGAAGGAGAGCTCATAGCGAATGAATTGCTTTTCTAAAACATTGAAATCGCTATCAGAAAGGGGGGTGTACCTGCAAGTTTTGGTCCCCCATTAACATTCATTGATTTTAGAAAAGACGAGGAGATCGGCATAAAGTTTGATTTTCGATGAGCTCCGAGAGGAAGAAAATAAGAACTAGGAAAGATTGCTGAGACCAATCAGGCTACTGTGAAGGAGAGGGTAGCGGACATCCGTACTTGGGGCTGCAACCTTCTTATGTCCGACTTATTAAGAAAGACCATTGCCTTTGAGGTAAGACACAAGTTAGAAATCAATATTTTAAGTTTTTTCTTATTCAAAATAATAATTTTTTGATATTCTCGTGAGGCCTTTACCCTTCAAGGCAAAAGATTGAGCTTTTGTATCACGCAAAAGTTCTGAATCCATGACGGGATGCCTGTCCTCGCAGATATCGGTCACCAAATAGTTTAAACAAACAATTAAATAATAATCGAACACAAAATCGATAAATGAAGGTATATGCAACCAGTTTGAAGATTTTCTCTCGGAAAAGTCTTTTAGGGAGTCTTCTCGAATCTGCGGTGTTTTTGAGATATTTGATGAAACTGTCATAGGGGAGGCTGCTTGATAGGTTAGCCGCCTTCACGAAATTTGGTTGTCGTTTAAGTTTCATTGTGATACTATTCTAGGCGGTTTGATGACCATCAGTTAGTTTCCACCTAATTTTCCTGATAAAATGGAAAAATCAAGTTCTACGAAAGCTAGATACAGCTCGTTACGACGGTTCTGTTTGTATTTGAAAGTACAGTAAAGTCTCTCGAATCTACCAATTATAACTAATAAAGTCTCTAACAAAATTTCTTGAATCCGCTAAATTCTCTAATCCGCCCGATTTTTTAACGAATCCACCATGAATAATAATAATAATAATTTTTTTAAATAATTTTATAATTAAATAATTAATTTATTAACACGTTGTCAGTGTTTATTGTTATTTTCATTGAGTACGCCTGTGCCTCATGGGCCTATGGAGCTTCGATATCAAATTCACTCAAGATCAATACCGTAATTGGAAAACTAGCACGTCAAACGAATCTACCCCCCGATCTTTTTCTTCCAATGCTTGACCACGCCTCAATCAAAAATAATGTCTCCGGCTTCATCTGTCTGTGTGGCCAAAAAACAAGTCGTTTCTTCCATTCAAGGCTAAAGGCTTCAAATACACGAAATTTGGGGAAAAACCCCACTCCTCTTCAAACCCTAATGAAAGATGATCGTCGTTTATTCAGGAAAGCCGTGGGTACTCTGGAGGAACACAGGAAAAACCTCTCGATCCTGTTGAGGCGTACCGGGATCACTTAATTAGTTGGATTACTCCTTCTTTCTTGGTGTTCCCTTTTCGGGGTTATTAAATAAATAATAATAAATTGTTATTTTTATGGAAAGTAATTGTACACGATTAAAAAACAAACAAAAAATTGCCATTTTAAAGTTTATTAAATCAAACATGGAATTACTATCGATTAAAATATTAGAAATTTTGTTCAAAAATTTAATACGATCTGACATTACTCGCAAAGAATATTTAAAGTTTAGTGAAATTGATTACCATACGATTGGGTTAATTCAATGGATGTTAAAGGAGCCATTTTGAACGATGAAATTATTACTGAGAAATCCAAAACATTTGCATCGAAACGAGGGATTACTGATTTCAAAGGAAGTAAGGGAGGCTTAATGACTATTTTGCATACAAAAAATTAAACTAAAAAATGAAATTTTATTCACATATTATGCTTGGAACAAGATAGATAGTTCTAACCGTAAATAAATTAAAAAAAATTTTAATGAAGAATTTTTTAATGTCGAAAATCGATCTTAAGTGATCCGAACTCTAAAAAAACAAATCAAAACTTATTGATTTTTTGTTCATAAATAATTTTTTGATATACATTATTAGTGGATTAAAAAATCAATAGGTCTCTCGAATCTGCCAGATTTTGTCGAAATTAACGGATTCGAGAGACTTTACTGTATAGCGTTTATAAATGAATTTTAAGTTTCTGGGAAAATGGAATTTGGAACTTGGTAAAAACGCTTAATTCCCAAAGTGGAGTAATTGTTAGAGATTTCGCTTGGCCTCCTTCTGTTAGTCTATTTCTGTATTTAGTTTGTTACAATTTCTTAAAGGTCGGTCTGTTTCTATTTCACACGTGTCAGATTGATAACGACTGGTGTTCGGTGTTGTTATGTGTAACTAAAGACATTGCTTTGCATGTTTCGTGGACTCCAAAGTCCAATACACCAATAATAATAATAATAACAGCCTTTTTCACGGAGCCGTGGTATTAGCTCCGCATAGGGTGGACACACACTTTATTTAAGTAAAGAACAGTTAATTTTAACTAATCGTAGAACCAAGGAATGATCTTCACTTCTTTTTTTTCTTTTTCTTGTGTGAGTGTCCTTTCTAGACAATCCAGTTCCGCAGTGAGTATTCACTGATGACGGCGTCACTCGTCAAACCAACACCAATAATATGTATTCAATTAAATCATTAATTTATTTTCTAAAATTTTGAGTTTTATTTTTTTTAAATTTACTAATTTAGTCTTTGTAATTTTTTATTCTTTTTTTAAGTTTGAATAAAATTTTTGTAATCTTAGTGGTTAAAAGCACAACACCTATCGCCAAGGAGTTGTAGTGTTTCTATTATTAAACCTCAGCTTATGAAAAACTCATATTTTATTTGAGAAGTAAGAATAGTTATGCTAATTAATCCAAGATGTTGAAAATGTTTTTGAATTCTCTTATTTTTCTTTTTGCTTTTGTGTGAGTTCAGGTTCTGCATTGATGAAACACTAAAGATGGCGTCACTCGTCAATCTTTATGTTTAAATAAGCTTAAATTCTTACTAAGAGAAAAATGGTCAAGATCGCCATTACTTTACCACATTGTGTCTAATTCGATTGACAGGAGTCAAAATCTTTTTTGTGACTTTTTCATGTAACGCTATCTTCGACATATTGTACACGACAGAAATAAAAGTCCGTCTCTTATTGACAACAATCATTCACTACTTCAGAACAACAATGTGTTCGCAGCTATCTGAATTTTTTAAATCCATACATAGGAATAAAAAATTTTATAATTAGAGATCGAAATGCCAGGTAAAAATGTTCAAAATTCAATTTCAAATGGGGTTGCACCACATGGCACCACGTGGCGTAATTCCACAAGTTGAAATGGAATTGAGTTGGACTATTCTGGCTGGTCCAGAGTTTGCTTCAACGTCTCCACAGCGGCGCAGGCCTTCCTTATTAGTCCACCCGTGAAGTTAGGGGAAATTGTGGTCCTTTTCTTTCAAATGCTACCACGTCGCCGGCGAGCCACATGACATTTTTAAATAATGAAATTAAATAATTTATTAAATAGTTATAGTTATTTAATTTGAATATTATTTTAAAATAAAAAAATTTTGATACTACATGTTGTGATGTCGGACATAAATAAATGGTTCTCTTCAATTCCCTTAATAACCCGATACTGGTTATCTCTCACAGTGGCACTTTCTTTACTGGGTAATCTCGGTATTATAAGCTTCTTTACCCTTGCTTACATCCCAGAAAAAATAATAACTAATTTTGAGGTATTTTTAATCCCTTATTAGATATGGCGACCCTTCAGTTCAATTTTCACGTTTTATTTGACGAAACAAACGGGATTTCATTTTTTAATAAACATGTATTTTATGTACTCCTATTCCACAATCTGGAAGAAGGTAGAGGTTCTTTGACATATTTAGCAACGTTTTCTGAGAAAAGGGGAGATTTTCTGTTCATGATGATTTTCATGTCCATTCTGACACTTGTAATGGCCACGTGTTTAGGATTTCCTGTTTGCTGAGTAATGATGTTTAGTTTATGCCGATGTCCCTGATAATGTTAGTGATTTATGTTTGGTGTCAGTTCAACTCAGAGACCGTCGTCAGCTTCTGGTTTGGAATGACTTTCAAGGAATTTTCTCCTGCAAAATTCGTAGTGGTGGTTATTTAGGTAGATTTTACTATGATTTGGCGGGAATACTGGTGGGACATTTGTACTACTTTATGGCAGTTAAATACCCCTAAATTCATGAAACGCATTCACTGATCCTTACTCCTGCTTTTCTGTTGTGTCTTTATTTGACTATTTTAGGAATAATCTGTTTCCCCAGCGACCAAATAGAGTTTATGGGTTTTCCAGAAACACGCCAGCTGCGAGGGTTGGTGGTCTTTCATGGGGAAGGGGATATTCGTTGAATGATTAACTAGTTGTGTTATTGTGATTTCACTCATATACTATTGAGTGCACCATCGTCTGGTGCTGAGTGTTTGCGACTTTAAAGGATTCCATTCCAATTTGTCTTAAAGAGGGTTTATCATGATCTCACGTGGCAACACTCAGCTGGTGTAAGGAAGAATGGGATTTTTGGATATTGGTTCTCTTTTAAGTAAGGTGTATAGATCACGCCTTTTCAAATAAAGATAGAAAAAACAGAAAGGAACCTTGTAAAAAAATTGGTAACGGCGTGGAAGTCAATACACAATTAATCGCCACAATTACTAGGCACAAATCCTCATAAGCCGATTCCTCTGTGATTGGATGGAAAGTGTGCAATGTTGGCTTATTACCAGTATTTTCTTTAATAAAGTGTTTTATTTTTCGTTTCGTGATAAATCCAAGCCAGTACGGGATCGAATAGTTCTTAACTTGCAGAACACGTGCACACATAGAGAATAACTATACGATCTATTATCAACAATTTATACTTTCCTCGCCTGTAACCACTGTGGATGTTTGCCCTTAACATGGCCACAAATAGCAAGTTTTTTTTTAATTCATAGTATTTAGGAGGTTGGACAATTCCGGTAATGTAATATATACATTAAAGACTGTAAAACATCTCGACAGTGTATAGTCCACTAGATACATGTTCCAAATTATTATCCACCTCACAGAGAGGTCACAAGTGGGCAACAATTGTAATAGATTTTATTTTTTTCCCTCTATCAGAATGCCAGCCAAGAATAAGTTTAAAAGTTGAGGCGATAGTGATGAACCTTGGAGTACCTCATTAGGAAATAGTCGAGAGGCAGATTTGTACCTTTCGACCGATAAGAAAGTAACCAAACATAGTTAAAATTCCCAGGAATGTCTGTCTGAAATATATTCCAAATAAGATTTTTTCTGGGAATCAAGTCGAAGGGTTCACATGTGTCAACTGAGTCTTCTGATGTCAGGGTTTGTAGAGGATGACAGAGTGAATGAAAACACTCAGTGAAATCAGAAAAATTTAACAATAAAAAATTTTGACTTTATTGACCTTAAAATTTAAATTTTGACTTTTTTTGACTTTATAACTTTTGAGTAATATTATATTTTTGACTAAAAACTACATTTTTGTAATTTTTCATCAATTTAAAGAACATGTCAATTTTTGACTTTATTGACAAAAATCGCCTTAATTAAGATATATTTTTTAAATAAATTAATCAAATATTAAATATAGAAAGCCTGACACTGGATTATAGGAAGCAAAGCCCGGAGATGCCATATGGGCAGAGGGTTCAATTGGACAAGGCGCTCTCGGAGTTGTTTCAGCAACCAGAATCGAACCTGCCTGAGGAGGCTGGCCAACAGGCAGGCGAGGAAGGATATTAAAAATTAACTTTTTATTGTTGGTTAAATAAATTTGGAAATTTTAAATCAAATATTAAATCAAATTTATTTTAAATAATTTAATTAATTTAGAGCGCAACTTTTTTATGGTGGTACTTGTTAAAAAATAAAATAATTTAAAGAGAACTATTTGTCACTTGAATTTACTCAAACTCCAAAGGATCCACTTAAGCCCATGTGTTCGATATGTGGTATGGATCTTTCTAACGAAGCGATAAAGCCATCTAGTTTATTAGAACACGTAAAATGTAACATCTTCAATCACCATAATAAGAATCGAATTTTCTAAAATCTTTTAAAAAAACTGCTAGAAAGGGATAGTAATCCTCAGTCAATTGCCGAGGGTGTTGTATTATCCCGTGTAGAGTTGCTTATAAAACATATTCTGCAGAGAATCTTCAGAATTACTAAAAGCTATTCACGACACAATGCGAAGAATTTATAAGGTCTTGAGGATTCCATAATTATTTTCAAAAATACATAATTTTGAATACAACTTGATGACGATGACATTTCAAAGATATTTAGACGATAACTTCCATTTGAATGTGGAATTGTTATATTTAAAATCATTAAATCGAATATCGACGCTGTCCCTCGTTAAGCGAAAGCCTCATAGATGCATGGAACCTTAAGTTGAAATGTATAGTAGCGAGATTCGAACTAGGAGTCATCAGGCCTTTTGCCTGGCTCTCGTTGAACTCAGTCACCCTGCGATATAACTCCAAATATATGTGTTTGTGTTAATCATTTAAAAAATTGTCTGCATTATGACTGTTTTGGTGAGAGAAAGGCTGAAACACAGGTATTTTTCGATTTGGCATAGCTCATGAGCGTCAAATTGTGGGTTGTCGCTATCAAAATTAAACAAAGTATTGAAAAGCCATATTCTGAAAAAGCCAGAGTTACCCTTGAAAGTCAGAATGACACAAAAGACAAGTCGTTCAATAATGAAAGCAAACCAAATGGTTGGCGTGAAGGTGGAAACCCGAGACTCTCTACTAAATCTGAACAAATCTCAATTGTGTAGGACCGAAAGGAAAGCATCATGTTTGAGGAAACTCCCATTCCATTCTCTCCCACGTGACAATGTCATTGTCCTATCACCCATTTTTCTCGTTTTGTTCAAAAAATGTTCTGAATGCTAGGGAATTACTACAATGTCAGCTAAGACCAATACATCCAGGTTACTGCCCCACGAAGACGTTGGAAAGCAACCCGTTGAATATAAATATAGATTCCGTGAAGCAATCAAAACCTCACGGACAGTAAATTCTGAATGGGAGAAGAAAAGAGTATTCTTTGATATTTCATGAGATTGAGCCAAAAAAGGCGAAGAGTCATTGACACTAAACTGGAAAGAGCACATCAAACTTATTAGGCGTCATTGGTTACCAGTCTCAGGAGACGCCTAGTGCTNACGTGACAATGTCATTGTCCTATCACCCATTTATCTTGTTTCGTTCAAAAAATGTTCTGAATGCTAGGGAATTACTACAATGTCAACTAAGACCAATACATCCAGGTTACTGCCCTCACAAGACGTTGGAAAGCAACCCGTTGAATATAAATATAAATTCCGTGAAGCAATCAGAACCTCACGGACAGTAAATTCTGAATGGGAGAAGAAAAGAGTATTTTTTGATATTTCATGAGATTGAGTCAAAAAAGGCGAAGAGTCATTGACACTAAACTGGAATGAGCACATCAAACTTATTAGGCGTCATTGATTACCAGNAAGAGTCATTGACACTAAACTGGAAAGAGCACATCAAACTTATTAGGCGTCATTGGTTACCAGTCTCAGGAGACGCCTATTGCTCGGTCGGCAAAAAAAAGATTCTCTCTTCCCTACTCTAAAGAAAGGGTTTTCACAATGGCGGATATGAATGAACGTGATTTTTGGGAAGGACGGGTCTTATTCCATCCTTGGGAATTNACTCTGAAAGGAAGGGTTTCCACAATGGCGGATATGAATGAACGCGATTTTTGGGAAGGACGGGTCTTATTCCATCCTTGGGAATTTAGTAAACCCTAATTAACTCTATAAGTAAGCCCAAATGAAGTAATATGAGATCTTTATATCAGATGAAAGTTGGGAACCTCCCACGTGGTAAATCTCCTAGTTAAAGAAGTTGAAAAATCATATATCAGTAATCAAATCGACGATAGCGATAACACGTGGGCAGGTCACTAAGTTTGTCAAAAATAAGATTTTCGAGATCAAATCCATGAAATGGAGCACGTGCCTTACTAACTATTAGGAGGCTGGCTGCCATCAATTCTCCAGCTCGAAGTGTTTGGCGCTCTCACAGGTCCTTTAGTGTCATTGGTGGTCCTGGTCCGGAAAGGATATGATTGATTACATCACTGACCCAGAATAATGAAAATATTTTTGACATAATGCAAAAAATAATCGAATTGATAATCAAGAAAATGAAAATTTTTTATGAAGCGACTACACTTAACTAAGCAAACGTCCAATAACGACATGTCTCAAAGATAAAAAAAGTTAGGAATGTTAATCAAAAAAATCAAATTTTAAACACACTAACGTGATAATAATTTTGTATAACACTTAACTAAGCAAACGTCCAATAACGACATGTCTCAAAGATAAAAAAAGTTAGGAATGTTAATCAAAAAAATCAAATTTTAAACACACTAACGTGATAATAATTTTGTATATTAAATATATTATTATTATAAAGCACAACGTCTTGCCATTGAAAATGACAAAACCGGTGCAGTACCAAACATTAATTTTTTAGTTAATTTTCTCCACTTTCCACGATCCTGAGCCAAATCCCTCAAGTAATCCACATCTCCCGTAGTTAGAGATAATCCTATTCTCTTCATTCAGTGTCGTGGCCAGTGATGCTCTCGGACGTCCTCGGAACTTCACCTCCTCGGTTTGAAAGTATTCCTCCATGGCAACATTAGCTGGAGTTTCGATATTTCCCCGTAGGATGTGTCCAAATAGGCTCCAACGAAATTCCATGATGTCTAGTGAAATCGGTTTAGAAGACGTAATAGAGTATAGTTCTCGACTTCTTGTTCTCATACGGTCCCAACACGAATGAATCTTCCATAGTTGTCCACGATGGAAGGAATTTCTCCGTTATTTTTCTTGGTTGTCCCACACCAAGTCGTCATATGTCTTGCAGCGTGAGCGAATGCTGTATTACATAAGAACAAATCGTTTGACCGACAGAAGTTTCCTAACAGCGTTCCAGGNCTTGTTCTCATTCGGTCCCAGCACGAATGAATCTTCCGTAGTTGTTCCCGATGGAAGGAGTTTAGTTTTTCAATGTCATTTAGGGTTAATGATTAAGAACTTGCATTATATAGGAGTATTGGTTTGACTAACGAATTGTATAGTCGAGTTCTGGTCTCTCGATTCAAGCCCTTCTTTCTTAGAAACCAATTTCTTCTCAAGTTGTATAAGGCCGTATTTGCTTTAATCTTCCGTGCAATGATGTCTTCTTTATCTCCAAGCAGGGATCCCAGCTTTTTAACCTTTCGCCAATGCTCTTCCAGAATAGATTCCTTCCTCATCAAAGTTGTCAGCTCTGTCTTGTCTTTGTTGATATTTAGTGACCATTTTTCGAATACTCTTGGTGCCGTCTCGAGTAATCCCAATAGGGCCTCCCCATTTTGCGAGACGAAGTCCACATCATCTGTATAAGCTAGGATGCTAGTTTTCTCCACAATAAAAGGCTTGAGATCCCGTAGCGCAGACTCAAGATATGCAACAAAGAGGAGAGGAGACAATAGACCTCCTTGTGGAGTCCCAGTATTTGTCGAAAATGGCATGGCTTGAGTATTTCCAATTTTAACAGTTAGTTGTGTTTCAGCCAGTAGTGCCCTAATCATCGAAACCTACGAGGCGTCGAATAGACCCGTGATAAATTCCAATAGTTTACAACAGTTAACTGAATCAAACGCTTTCGATATGTCAATCCCAAGGATCCCAAAAGATGTTCTAAATCTTCGAATGGTTGAACATCTCCATTTTAGGCTCCATAAGACGTCTGCCGTTGATCTCCCCTCGACTAAGGTATGGTAAAAAGATATGCTTCCAAATTCTTTCTTACACGTTCGAGAGTGATAATAGCCAGGATCTTCCTGATAACATTCATTAAAATGATCAGTCTCAAGTTTGTTACTTTTCCTTTCTGCTTATTTGGTTTTGGAACCGGAATCAAATAACCCTCTCCAATGGGTAACAACACACGTTCTTCAAACATTTTGTTCATGATCAACGCAATGATTTCGTAGAGGTAATCACCGCCGTGTTTGAATAGTCTCAAGTTTGTTACTTTTCCTTTCTGCTTATTTGGTTTTGGAACCGGAATCAAATAACCCTCTCCAATGGTTAACAACACACGTTCTTCAAACATTTTGTTCATGATCAACGCAATGATTTCGTAGAGGTAATCACCGCCGTGTTTGAATAGTTCAGGACGTAGTCCATATGGGCCCGCACTTTTATCAGGTTTCAGCCTCTCACATGCTAATTTCACCTCATAAGGTGCAATCCTCATTCTCAGTTCACCGGATCCACAAATGAATGCCGAAATCACATTCTGAGTCGTATTTAGCCCCGACCTGAAGTGATCAATAACCAACTCGGCAATTTCAGATGGGTTCATTATTCATCGTTCATTTTGGTCGTATAATATAGGGGTACTCTTTTTATTGTGACATTTAAGTAGCCTGATGGCTTCGTAGTATCACCTGTTACCCTTTAGCCCTTCCAGGTGCTCTAATTTGTTTAAGGCATCACATCTAGTAGCAGTCCTCACAGCTTTCTTTATTGACTTATGTATTCTTGCTTTTTCTTTCCTGAGTTCATCTATTGTAAATTTATTCATAGTTTTCTTTCCCTGTATTTGCAGTCGAATTTGCCTCTGCAGTTTGATTAGATTAGAGATATCTTGACTTGCACTATTCATATTTATCCAGCTTGGAATCTCCATATACATTTCATCATATGTTTTATGCATCGCCATTGATACGTTTTTCCATACGTTTAAACATGATTGGTTCGTGTTAATATTCTCCAATTTGTTGGTTATTCGTTTTCTGTATAGTTAGTTAGTTAGTTAAAAGCTCTTTCGCGTGGCCCTAAAAGGGGTTCGCTTGAGCCATGTTTTGCAGCCATCCTCCTCGCCATCCTCGCCCACGCCATCTTGTTCCTGGCCCTCATTCGAACATCATCCAGATCGTCCGCTGTCACCAATTTACGACTATTTTGTTCGTAGTTATCTTTTAAGCAGGTTGGAAGTGTGTTTCTTGGTCTGCCTCGAAATCCGTGACTTCCGGCGTAGTAGAAATATTCTTCCATTATTCTGTTACATGGCGTAGTCGGGTCCAGTCTGAGGATATGTCCAAATAGTCGCCATCTCGATAAAATAACATCGGTGCTTAGTGGTCTGGATTTACATCGTGAATGTAGATTTTCATTTGAATTTTTTCTCGGCCAAAAAATTCCAATCAACATGCGGAGTTCGTTCGTTGAAAAGTATCTAGCTTCTCTAAATCAATTTTAGAACATGCCCATGTTCCGGAATTGTAAAGCAAAATTGGTTTAACAAACGTGTCGTATAGTCTGACACGAAGTTTCAGTGATACATGTTTTTTCCTTATCCAAATGTGGTATATTTTTTTGAAGTATATGGTAACCAGCATTTTCCTTTGACAAATATCCTCAGCATCACCTAGCAGTGAGCCGAGTTTTTTGGTATGTCTCCAGCACTCATCGTTCCTTGATACTGCTCGTTCGACTCGTGTATAGGAGGAAGTAACAGCGTCCTTTATGAAAATGTAAGTGCAAATGAAATAAATGAATAGATCATCCTCACTATTTGACCACAAAGAAATCCATTAGAGGACGATGAGTGCTACTTGCGGGTCATTTTTTTAATTTGATTTAATAAAATCTGTTAAAATAGATTTTTAAATTTATTGAAAGAAGCTAAAGTAAACAATTAATTAAGTGTGTTCAGTTTCCACTTAGAAGAAACAGGGTCCGTCCGGAATCAGCATAAATGGTTAAAGACGTCAATTATTTGCAGTTTTAGAAACCCCACCAGTAAAGTGAGATAAAATGATTCTTTTTCGTGCCAGCCTTATACTATCATACAATTAATTAAGTGTGTTCAGTTTCCACTTAGAAGAAACAGGGTCCGTCCAGAATCAGCATAAATGGTTAAAGACGTCAATTATTTGCAGTTTTAGAAACCCCACCAGTAAAGTGAGATAAAATGATTCTTTTTCGTGCCAGCCCTATACTCTCATTAGGCACTCAATAGCACCAGCACCACATGACATCAAGCGTTGAGGATGTAAATAAATGGTTTGTTTTTGAATAATATGAATGTCTACTGCTTACTTTAAAATGAAGAATTTTTGGAGAAGCGACGTGATTTTGTGTTTCGAAGAAAACTGCTCACGTGTGAGATTTACATTCAGAAATACAGATTTTTGTTTCTCTTTGATTTGGAAAGTTTGATGGAGTTATTTCTCAATATACTGAGCTTTTTTGTAATCATTATTATCGTAGATGTCTGGTAAATCTAAATTTGACATGGGAATCAGACCAAAAACGTTCATTAGAATCCCACAAAAAACACGCACAATAAATTTTTTTTTTTTTTATTAAAAAATACTTTATAAGGAAAAAGGAAAAAGAATAGTTAATTTTAATTCAGCTGTTGGGAGATGCACAAGCTATTCCCACGGACAACAGCCAACGAGAGCCTCTCCTTGAGCCATCTCGTCTCACGAAGATCACCAGTTTTGTCAGTTAGTAGTTTTCCCAAATGGTTCAGGAACTTCAGCGTTTTAGGGCCAAAGTTCCCCGAAGTTTCAATCGCGACAGGTGCGAAAATGTACCTGTCGCTGATATCCGAGTATTTAGCATTTTTTACTTTTTCTGCTTGAGAAGAAGGTCTGCCCTGTGAATAATTTTTTTTGCTTGGGGCGAAAGAGCAGACACAGGTCACATCCCATACAAGGTTTCGCCCTCGCTCAAAAAATAAGGAGGTCATGCCGTCAGGGCGTCTTCCGTTGTCAAATAGACCAGTCGGTTCGATCTGGCAACGGAATCCAGCCGATTCTAATGCCCTCTTAATGATGCCGTTCATTGCCGAATGTCGAGAAAATCTGCCAATTCCGCTCCGGCATGAGAGGAGGTGGAGACCCAGTTCGTCCGATAGACAGCCACATTTGCACTTCGATTTGGTGCACACAATAAATTTATTATGAAAAAATAATAATCAAATTTTTAAAATATAATTTCATTTTATTTTAAATTTAAAATAAACGCGACCCCATGGATTTTTGTGGGGACTTTTTGAAAAACGCTGTTCTATAATAAAATCACATTTTCCATCGTTAAAGGTGACTAAGAAAAGGTTTTTTCCGATTTTATTTTTTGATAGATATAGTCTCTCCTTGAAATCTGATTTCATATGAATTTTATGTCAATCATAATTTTCTGACCAATTCGCTTATTCCTTTAACCCAGAATGTTCTGAATTAAGTATCCCGGTGTTAGTTGTACAGTTCTAAAGGATGTTTATTAATTTCAGTAAGCAAATTGACTTATTTTAGTTTTGCTGAACTTTACACTAATATAATAACATATCCTTAGTCGTTATTTATTTCCGCTCACTTTGTTGAGTTTGTGACGCCATTTAATACCTCGTTGTCTCAATCACATATGAGGATATCAGAGAATTTTATTGTTCAATAATTTATCGTCAAAAACTTGAACGATATTTCCAAACGAATATTCCTATGCCAGGACCTGATATTTAAATTACTACTATATGATGCTTTAATGAGACGAAAGTCAAGTGTGGACTAGATGAGCTACATAATGATTACCCAATCTTTTTCTTACCATCAGAATCTTACCACTATTGGCAGTCGGATCATAGTCTCTTAATTAGTATATTTGACATTTGTCTGTTCCTGTGATAATAATACTGCACTTTGAGTATAACCATAATACCATGGCTTCACCCAGATAGGGCACACACTTTATTAAAGTAAAGGACAGTTATCATTATCGTAGAAGGAGAACCAAGGAATGCTCTAACTTATTTTTTCTTTTTGTTAATATGAGTCTTTCGGCAGTGAAATGTTCACTGATGACGGTCACTCTTTAAGCCATAATAATTCCTGAGATAGTGCTAATAACAATCTGTAGCTATGAGACAGTTTGGCATTATTCCTAAGCAATAACTATTTGTTGCTGATTTCTTAAAGTTCTATCCATCGTAAGGCTTAATGAAGTCGCATCTTCTATCATACTTCCAAGTGTTAACACGTCATTGCAGCAGTTTCAAGTTGTCAATAAGTAAAAAAACGTAGGAATAGTAGGGAATTTGTTGATTATAAATAATTTACTATTTCACGGAAAAAAAACTATTTATAGATTCAGACAAATACAAACGATTATCTTCAAGGAGTATTCCTCGTTGTATATTGGTAGTCAATATAGTTATTCTAAACTTGAGCGATATTTTCCAGTTCATAGTATTGACATTCAACGTAATCCACTACAGAATCCAGAATTATATTGAAAACTTAGAATTTGTGATTTAATGTCACATGCCATTACGGTTTCGCATGCCATAACAGTTATACTAAAATAAATGTTACAGTACTTGACCTCTTTTTTAATTTTATTAGGCCAATT